>JARHVA010002781.1:1760000-1892500 GCA_037957365.1 Torreya grandis
TATTAATTTAAAAGAAATACATATCATATTGTATTTTTTACTTATTTTTCTTATGAAAAATACATTCTATAATAGAGTATCTTTGATCTTCCAAAATGTCAGCATGGAGCCCAGGTCTGTCTGGGTGAAAGTTCTTTCTGCTCTTCAAGAGACCCTTCAGGTCAAATGCGGTAGCATGGGGGACCTCTGTCCTGAGGATGCTGTGATTTTGGATAAAGTCTCCCCTATTTTGCCTACCACGACTGCTCCCTCTACTCCCACACACCCCACACATGGACCTAGACACCAGGTTTGACCTATCAGTCGTGTTGGTCGTTGGACACCTCCTAAGCATGGTTTTATCAAGATCAACACCGACGGGTCCTCTAGGGGGAACCCAGGTGAAGCTGGAATAGGAGGCATGGGAAGGTACAATGCTGGTGTTGTTTGTTTCATTTTTTCTATGCATATGGGCCTATCCACCAACAATATTATGAAGGCCATGGCTGTATTAGAGGCTATTCAAGTCTATTGTCAACAAGGATGGTGAAGCATTGTTTGTGAATCAGACTCTCAGGTGGTGGTTAACCTGTTGAGTAAGAAGGCTTTTGACAACGTGGATTGGCAGTTCGCTGGAGTTGTTCAACAAATTCTTCAGTTAAGTTCTTCCTTAGATTTGGTTTATTTTTAGCACATTCCCTAGGATTCAAATGGTGTTGTAGATGCTCTGGCTAAATGGGCTTCTGAACATGGCCCGAATTGGCATATACACGACTTGGCGATGTTTCCCCCTGACTCTTCTTGTAAGTTGGCTCAACTTGTTGAGCAGGACTTAGCTTTGTAATTTTCCCATTTTCGGGCTTTTTTAATAAATTTTTACCCCTTTTTAGTTTTTTTTTTTTTTTAAATAGAGTATCTTTGATTATATATAGTTTTCACTTTACATACAATGTTTATACAATTATTTCATAATATATAAAGAAATAAATATATTTAAAATTCTTAACTAATGTTAACTCATAAGAAATTACATTAACATGTTTAATAATTTCTCCTTCAAATAATAACACATAAGAGATTATATAAGATACATGTGGACTTTAACTATGGATCTACACCATGTAAACACATGATTCCTAAGGATATTAATCCTCATTAGTATGCAAAATAATCATATAACAATAGAAAATATAAGTTCTTAAGTGTGGTCCTCATATTAGGAAAGATATAAAGAGATATATAAATAGAAAGTACTTCAATATGATTGCCTTCCTCATGGATGTCACTTCTAGATAGTATAAATATATGTTTGTACATAGATTTAGATCATGGAGTCTTTATCAATGTCACACATGCATTTTAGTAGCATCTCCCCTTGCACTATGGTGATTTGAGTAATTAGAAGAAATGGTTGAAATGCTACTAAAAATAGCAGAACTTCATTTTATGTTCAAGACTTAATAATAATTGTAAATGGTTCTTTTATTTATATATTCCTCAAATTATTCTTATCTAATTCCTCAAACTTTTCTTGACCATCAAATGACAATCAATATGAGTGGATGATAGTCATTCAATCTTGGTATGCAAAATGAAATTAATATTTGGCATTAATTAGGCATGGATTTATAATTTTTGATATTTGTTTGCATAAATTGTTAGTATTTGATAACTTTTTGATGATGTCATCATTCATGATATTCATCCATGATGCAATTATGATGTCATCAAACACTTGTTCAGTTATCATGAGAGTTGAGGAATAAATTTAATTAATTAATTCATAAAATAGGAAAATACAAATGCTATGTAATTTCATATTAGAGTAAGAGTAGGCTAATTAATTTATTTTAATTAACTTAATGAAAAGTGAAATGACTTTTTAAATTCAAATAACTATTCAATTTAATTAATTTAAAATGTCTCTTTCATAGTTACAATTTGACTCAGGATGAATTATGCAAAATTGATAGTTACATACAATTTTTTGTTCCAATCAAGGATGTCCCAATACATTTTAGAATATGCAAACCAATTATGTGGAATACTTTGTGGTTTTAGTGATTTGTGCATCATTACTAGAAATTATTTTAATTGTAATTTTGACACAATAATGATAATAATTGAGTACTTACATGCCAACATTCACCTTATAATAAAAATTATTTTATTCTCAACAAATCTATGTACATTATTCTTAATCTCAACTTATTAATAAGTCTACATAGTATTACATCTCATAACATGGTTTCAATACAATAATATAATATTTCTTTATTTTCAATTACCTTTATGATAAGATGATTAAAGATATTTTAAGAGTTATATCCATTTTTATTCAATAATATACCATCCTTTAATCTATTAGTTTACATAATTAATTTAATGGAGAGGAAATATATTAACTCAAGCCTCTTCCTTAATCTCAATTTTTATTATTGAAATCAAAGTAGATATACTTATTTTAGTTTTATTTATAACCCATTAATATTCAAGCCACATGTAAAACCATGGTATAGAAAAATATGTATTCATGTTCATAATATAATAGAGACATTTTAGGGACTATTGATTGAATTATCGATCATGAAATTAAATTTTTGAAGCTTACAGTCATAACAAGACATTAGACTCCTATACACACATTTCATGACATCTGATATACTTTATGGCATTATATAAAAAAAAATTATAAGCATGAATAAGAGATGTGTATATTAATATATTTTATTTTATTTATTCTTAAAAATGAATCATAAGGAAATCATCATAACTTGAGAATATATTTTGATATATTCATGTATATTCAATACTTATGAATTAATATAAATTGAGATATGTATCATCTATTTTATAAATTGTCAATGTTCTATACACTTATATTTTACTTAGTAAATAATAAATATTAATAGGGATACTTATCTTATGACATCAGTATCAACTGAGATAATCAAACTATAAACTCATGACATAGCATAGAATTTATGTCAACATTTAGCATGTGAGCCCATGTTTTAAATAAACTAATATACAAGAAAAAATTATCTTTATAATTATGAAATCCAATAATAATTTAGATATAACATTGGTGTGAAATGAAAATTTATAAATATATTCAATAGCAGGCAAAGACATTATAAACTTTGGTTGATCAAATTGAACACAAGTTATATCAACCATAATATGAGGAGTTATGTGTAACATTCAGAAACTTATTGTGGCCCTAAAACATGAGAATAATAGAACAAAAATAGGTCTTGATATTACATATTAATAAACATATTCATTATAAAAAAGGATAAATTACAAAAACTTGTAGAAATAGATGAACTATGGAAGCAAACAAAAGACTATTGTTTGAAACCGCATTAGCCTCATTTATATTGCCATGGTCAATATTAGGGTGGACATTATTTGAAACAAATAAGGTAGATTTATTATAATATCCAATAGGGAGACTCATATAAATATTTTCAACATTTATCCATATGTTATTTATCAAAGTTGGATTGCTAATAAGTGATAAACATTTCCTATAGGGGACATGCTCCAAAGGGATGGTAAAAGGAAAGAGGGGGGATACTAAGAGAGATTAATATTGAAATATAAATATGAAAAAAATTGTGGGATAAAGGGAATAAATAAGAATGGAATAAATTAATAGAGGATTAGATAAATAATTAGTGATAATAAATAAATTAGATAAGATAAGAGAATGTAGAGAGAAACTGAAAGAAATGAATAAAGTAAAAGAAAAAATGAAGAGGGGAAAAAAGGAAAAGAAATTTGAAATAAAACTATTAGAGAAAAAAAAATTAATAGGTATAATTAAAAGATAAAATTAGGACATACAAATATAATAATGAGAAAAGTATAAGAAAACCTAAGTTTGGTATTAGAAATGAAATATTTAGAAGAGAAGATGGAAAAACAAAGATTATAAAGATATGAAAGAATTAAATATTTGAGTTTAAAGAAGTATAAGTCAAGGGAAACATCAAATGGATTTTAAGTGGAAAGAAGGGGGGAAATTAGAGGAAAAATACATTATAAAATAATCAATATAATGTATAATTTATGATTAGCCTTGATAAATTTGAAACCTACCATAAGAATGGAAGGAATATTGGATCTAGATATAAAATGAATGTAATAGGTACACACCAAACACATGAACTTAAAATAATATACAAGCTCTTTTGAGGAAAAATTCATAATGGAATAATCAAATATAATATAGAATTTATAATTATACTTTATAAGATTGAAACCTACCATAAGAATAGAAGGAATATTGGAGATAGATATAAAATGGATGTAAGAGGCGCACACTAAACATGTGGACTTAAAAGAATAGAAAAAACACATAATTATAATCATTATAACCTATAATAAATATTATAGATGAACTATGCAACAAGGAATATTTGGAATCAAATGGCTAAAGAAGACTTGTGCTGAGTATAAGGAGACTTAGTTGGACAATAAGAGAGGAAATGTAAAGTAGAGAAAGTAATGAAGAAGAGAGTATTTAAATGAAATATGAAGAGGAAATAGTATAAGGATAAGAAATAAATATATAATAAACATAAGTATATTGGGAAAAGTTATTTAAAAATATAGTAGAAGAATTTATTAGAGGAAATAAATAGGAAACAAGACTAGAAGAAAAAGAGAGTGTAATAGAAGGAATATAGAATAGAGATGAATATAGTGAATAAATATTAGTTAATGATAATAAAGGATAAAAAGATGAAATTAAAAATAAAAATGAGATATGAGGAGTACTCCCCCCCCAACCCCCAACTCTACCCCACATCCCTTCCCTCTTCACACCAAAAAGTATTGTTTGAGGAGATAAACCCATCAAACCAAGCATCATCCATTGTAAAAATAGTAAATTGAGGGAGACACCACCTGAGGAATGTATACACATAGTAAAATAATTAAGAGAAAGATATGAAAAACATAAAATTAAATAAGGAATAGTGAGAGATTTTGAAGAAGTGATAATAAGTTGATTTGAGATAAAATTTCTATGAGATAAGGGTAGAAAGAAATTTATAGGGAAACATAAGTACTACCAAGAAAGATAAAAAGAAAAGAAATAAATTAAAATAAAATATTATCAATACCAAATGGTAGTTTAACCCTAAAAATATATATTGGGGTTATTTAGGGTTAAATGGAATAGAGATAGCCTATAAAAGGGTAATAAAATATCTATATATTAGGTAAATTAGATGCTACACATAAATATAACATATGATGACTTCATTAAATTAAGTTAGGATCAAAATAGAAAGTATAACTATATTAGATATGGAAATTATAAAGAAACAATGTATTTATTTTGTTCTAATGCTAATATAGTTATGGAACTAAAACATGAATGAAGTAGACTAGAAGAGGATTTTTGAATAGCCACTAAATTCTTTCTTAAGTGCCTTTGGCACTATAGATTCTAGCATCAACCTTAGACAGTCATGTCAATGTTACTATATGAACATGGCATGGGTGTCCTATATGAAATACCTATAAGAAAAAGGATGCAACCTCCTAAATTATTCTAGGTTTGTCTTAGAATTTATTTAGGTGAATTAAAATTTAGGTCATAGACTATCACTCCTCATAAAATTGTAAAACCCTAGTTCTTCATCCTCATAATGACCTGTTGATGCTTAAATGTGTATCATAGGTGCCCAGAGTGTTTAAGAAATACTTCTCATTTGATAATTCCTAGGAATTCAACACATGAGTTATAGGTTATGATAATCATGTTATTTTTTAGTGGAATAATGTTTTAAAAAGTGAGTATTTCACAATATTTATAAAATTTGGTGGTTGAGAATCACCATGGCCAAATAGTAGATATATGTAAAATATGCAATATATTATGCTAATAATGGTGAATTATGATCAAGAACTAACCTAATAACTAATCTAAGATGGATATTTACAATTATAATTAAATTAAAGTTTTCAAGTTAAAAAAGAATCAAAAGGAAGGGTAGGGCAGAAAGGAAGAAAGACGTTGTTGTTCTTATTCCAGACATTATGACAAAGTTCAAATCTCATCTAAACATGCATTTAACCAATATATAAAGTGAAATATATTAATCTAAAATCACAAAATACATTAAGAAATATTATAAGGAAGGTATGAAATAATGCAAATAGGGACCAAGCTCACTTTAAATATTCACTTATGTAAGCAAAAAACATTAGCCCAAATGCAAAAGAAGTGCAAAAAATGAAATAAGCCTAGGAAATTTCAACTAATCTAGAATTGGCACAAATTGGAAACTTTGCATTCAAGATAAACATACAGACTCCATAGGAACCATTCAAATCTAAAATTGAAACTAGAAAACTAAGAGAAGAACCATATAACACTTTACACAAGCAAATACTGGACAATCTTTGTAGGATTCCTTGCTTATATTAATTGCTCAAAGTTTACAAATTAATTTGGTTCTAATAACTCCCTATTTTTTTAAAAATGATATTGATTATTTATAGTATGTAAGGAAACATGTTAATTAATGATATTAAGTTACATTTAAACATGTGTATAAGACAACTATCATTTATGTTATATTCTAGAACAAATAGTCTTTTCTAATGGCATGACCTATAAAAAATGTGCTCTTATAAATTTCAAATGTCTATAAAAAAAGAGTATTCTATTTTAGAATATAATACAATAATAGTTGAAAAAATAACACTCTTATGTCACCTAACCTTGGGACCTACTGGCTGCTACAAGATCATTCTAGTTCCTTGATGCTCTTAGCCTAATACGGGCATTGTCCTATATTCAAGTTGTTCATGAATAATCAATGATCCAATGATGTGTTTAGTTCAAACATTATGAGATTAGATCCCAAAGCTTTATATTATTAGGTTTGTAGGGTCTTTTATTTGTCCTATTGTACTCATATATATTTAACATGGAATTTCCATAGCATCTTGATTCATTCTATTCATCACTATCCAAAAATGACTGTTGCCTTTTAAAATTTGGATCCAAGTTTACTATGTTAAAATTTACATCCTTATGACCATCATTTTATGTCTAAAATAACGTCTTTTATGATCACATGACTATCAATTTTAAACACATGAACTAGGATCTTTACTATGTTGAAATTGATGTCCTCACAACCATCATTTAACATCCATAGGAATGTCTCTGATGGTCGTATGACCATAAATTTTTACCACATGATCAAGGTTCATTTATATGTTAAAATTGACATCATCATGACCATCATTTGACATCCATGGAAATGTCTTTGATGGTCATGTGATTGTGAATTTTAACATAGCTATGAGGACTATCTACCAAGCCTACCACTTGTTATCTTTTGGTTCACTTTGCATCATATATGTGTCATGTGTCAACTAATTGATGATTTTAGGCTATTTGTACTAATATCCATATTTATGCCACATATTATTCCTATGTTAACTTAGAGCTTCATTTGAAAATCTTTGACTTGATATGCTCTATTCATCAAGATCTATATGCTAGAATGCATATCATTGATCTAGAAGAGGTGCTCGATGTTTATATGGGGTCCACTTATTTTCATTATTGATAAATATATATTCAATTTTTGTCCTATGCTTAAATTTTTGCCATAGAATGAGATCCAAGTAGCTGAACATCATTGGTCCCTACATTCGATGAAATATTAAGTTAGGCTTCGAGACTTAGGATAAATAGATTAAGCCAAGCTCAAAACAAATTATATGAGATGTCATGAATTTAAAATGGAATTGGAATAGATACTTTGGATCATGATTTTATGCATATTAATAAATACAAATATTTTTTTTCTAATGTTTTTTAAGCTAAGTTTTCAACATATAAAAAGAACCTTGAGAATAATAAAAGGACCTAGGCACGAAGAGTTTTGATAAAGGTGATAAATATAGAACAAAAGGAACCTTGAAAAAAATGACTTAGCATATTGTTTTAACCTAGTGTTTCATTATATAAATAAAAATGATGTAAATTTTGGATTAAGCCTTAGGATAAGTAATAAAAGTGATCATACATTTTCAGTTGGACCATGTTAAGATAAAAGGCACCATGTGATATAAAATAGACCAAGCGTAGTATTTTTAGCCTAAGGTTTGGTCTGTTGAAAAACATGACCAAGATTTTAATATAAAAATTAAACTAATACCATGGTATTATTAATTTTTTCTCACTTAAACTTAAATAAAAGGCTCCCACTAAATTAAATTTGAACTAGAACGTCTAGGTAAAACATTAATCTAAGGTTTCAAAAACATGAATTTAATAAATTAATTATAGATCAAGGTTAATAAATGATAAATTTAACATTGAAACACAAAAACCTAATAATTCTCAACCCTAAGTGGGCTCCATTAAACCTAAAACATTCCCCCTTGCAACCTGAAACACAAATATCTGACATTAACACTTTATATAAGATTAAAGCAAAAACATGAATAAATAAGGTAGCCAAACCGTGGTGTGGATAATATTCAAATAAAAATAATGTGTATTTATGGTAATGATACTCTAACTAAGTTAATTTTAGTCTTTAAGGAACAAATTTTCACAATTTGACATGAGGGTCCCTATTTTACAAAAATGGGGGTATGTTGACCTCAACATGACCTTGGGGAAAATGGGTTAGTGGGCACATTATGTATAAAATATAAAGTGAAGTTGATCTATAAATCAATCATAGATTAGAGAAGATAAATAAAATTATCCATTTTTCTTGTTGGTGCATTTAGACAATTAGGGTTATGACCAATATGGATATGCTATACCTAACTAAGGGGTCTTATACCATTAAATATTACTAGAGAGGGTTATAAATCCTTTAGTTGATTAATACCAAATAATAAACCTAGATAAGTCATATAGTTTGTGATAAATTAAATTAAATATAATATAGTGCTCACTAAATCTTATGGCACAAATGGGGGATAATAAACATGTAAATAATAATTCTACTCAAGTTAATGTAGAGGTAATCCTAAGCATGGAGAGAAAATATATTCATAATCCATTATACATTTAAATATATCTACTAACAATAGAGGACTAAGAGTTAGGAATGCTTGCCTTCAAGATGAACCCATTGAGTCTAAATCTCTCCCTTGGCCAATGGTTCTTTGCGAGAGGTTGTTTTGGTTTATAAGGATGACAAAGATAGGTCAAATATATGCTACAAGACCTATCCTATGCATCCAAAATACTTTTCCTAAAAGATAATATTATTCTCCAATGAAGTATGAAAACATAAGTAGTGAATCTTCATATATAATAGTTGATAAGAAGATAAAAAAGTGTAAATAAATGATTCTATCTATTGGAAATGGGGTGAAAGATATGTAAATATAACCTAATTTAACTTTAAACCCTTCTCAAATTATAGCTGATGTAGTTGGCCTAGTCAACCTATTTAGTTAGGAAATTAGAGAAGTTAGGTCTAAACCAAGTTCATCGAAGTAGACTTAGTTCTATAATGTACTCAATTCATAAAATAGGGTTGACCCAATTGATTGCATTTGTAAGGTGGTAAAAAGAAGTTTGGATTAGGTAGGGGATATTTTAGGTGGTGAATTACTTTGAGGAGGGTGTAATAGAGGTGTTAAAGATTATGGAAACATATAAGATGGAATGTTTTGGTTGTAAGTAGTGGTATAGATAAAAAAAATCTTGGAAAACATCACTGGTTTGACCACCTCTTTTGCAGTGCACCCTTTAAGGTGTGCATTCAGAGAGATTGAGACTCAATAATTTATTGCAAGAGAGAATGTATCAATAATTGATAGGGTTTTATAATATTTTTTGTATACATATGCCCCACTAAAATATTATCACATGTCATACAATTATAACATGAGATGGTGATTTAGGAAAAGAACATAACAACACACAATGTTGATCTAATAAAATTGTAGTAAGAAGTAAATAATATAAATGAAAGGATATAATTAAAAAATACATACCTTTACTTACCTTAGTTTTGTAGAGTAGAAATTAAGTGAGAGAAATGTAGAGGAACATTAGGAGAAATTATAAGATAAGTGAGATTTTTAAAACTTTAAAAAACATACATGTAATATGTATAAATATTCTATATGAAATTAGGATTCCATAACAACTTTATGTTGAGAAAAAGAGCTAGTAGAAACAAAGCTATGATTAAAAAATAGAATTTTAGGAAAAATAATTGGTAATTAAATAATTTTAAATTGTAAAATATAAATAAGGTTAAAAATAATTTACTTGTAATTTTTTTGGTGAGAAAATAGAGCTCTAAGTGACCTAGATGGGCATAGAAAATGACCATGGTGAGGAGCTGATAGATGCAACATGAAGGATGCCTAACAAAAACAACTAGTACATCTCAGGTAAGTGATGCATTGCTTTCAAAAAAATTGGTAAATTTTATTAAAATTAAACTAGGACATAAAAATAGATGTTAGGAAGAATTTATGTAAAAAGAATTTCCTTGGGAAGTTTTTAGGTAAACTATGAACAATGTAGGTTAATAGGTAGGAAAGGGTTAGAGCAAAAATTCATAAGGCATTTATGGTAAATAGTAAAAAATTTGTTTCCATTTTTGAATAAATTCAGCCCATCCAACCTAGTTAGAAAGAGTAAGAGGTAATAAATTGGTTGATTACATAGTATAGGGCCAAATTAGTATTGTTGGGGGTGATTGACTATGTAGCATAGGGCCAACTTAGTATTGTTGGGGGTGGATAATTGTGTAGCAAAGGAATGACTTAGTTAGAAAGTGTATGGGGTTGATTTAGTGCATGCTAGCTAATTCAATATGTAGTAGTGGGAGATTTAATATTAAAAGGGTCGACTATGTTTGAATAAATGGGTTGATTGCACAATAGAGGGCCAAAATAGTTGGTATAAATGGGTGATAGGGTTGATTTAGTATAAAAAGGGTTGACAATGTTTTCAAAAGGGTGGAATATAAAATAGTAAGATCAGGTTGATAAAGTAGTTAATTTTAATATTTTAATAACTTTAAAAATGTATATTTATCATTTTTATATTGATGTCTAATACATTATATTGTATTTGACATTTTGCAGAGATGACAAAGATTTTGGTGCCTAGTGAATGCATATTGGTTGCCAAATTTACTAAAGAGACTTACAAATGATGATCAAGCGTGTCTAGCCTCCATAGGATTTGGATGAATCATGGAGATGTAGAGGATCCATCTTGGTGTTTATCTAGTCATCATGTTCTTAGGAGCATGAGAGAAATTGACTAAAACTTTTTGGTGGAAGGTGGATGGGGATACTATAGAGGTGGGCATCACTTTAGAGGATGTCTATTATTTTTCTTGTACTTAACATTATTGGGACTCCCGTTATTTATGATGTGTTGGATGCTAAGGAGGAGATGAGATCTATATCCCATTTGGTGAATGGATTTAATAATATGTATCCTAGATTATGGGTATGCTTGTTTGATAGATATATCTTAACCGTTATGGATATCCATAAGCTTGTGATAGGACTTATGACATCATGTGTGTTGTGTCACAAGTCAGATGGGAAGGTACCATTATATGTTGTAGAATTATGTCAATTGATCTTATATTAACATACCCTATATGATTTGGGGTCAATTATTTGGGTGTATCTCATACATGACATGTATGCCATATAAACACAAGGGTAGGAGATTATTGTCCCCATGATTTTATTGAGTAGATAGATATATAAGAGGTTTTTTATGTACCATCCAACAAGGTTTCCCCATGTTGTGGATGATAAGATACCTTAGATGGTGAGGTGGTGATAGGATCATGAAGTATGTGTTATGCCTTATGCCCCAAATTTATATATAGTTACTGATGGGTAGATTGTATTTCAGCCCTATACATATATTATGGCTAGTTTTCCAACTTTGGCTAATGTGGTGACTAGATTTGTGTGCATGTGTATTTCTAGGAACTATACTTTTTGGGTAGAGACACACCCTATAGCTCATTTACCTATATAGTTAGGATTACCAAATCTAACAGTTCCCCTAGTAGTGCTTTCTTATTGGTCATGAAATTCTAGAGAGCCTAGAGGTAAAGGGGGTATAGGATTGCCTATAGAGATACCTATCATTAGGCCTCATTGAGAGAGACATTGGGTAGGTTGATAGTGAGAGCTAGGGGAGGATAGGCCAAAAGTAGAGGATGTGATAGTGTTGGATAAAAATGGTGAGGATGCAAGTCATGCTACTATGGATCCATAATAGGGACTATAGATTGGATTACAGCTACCACCATGGTTACTTAGGAGATAGAGGCAATGTCAAGGGGAGAGGATAAAATAGATAGAAACCACACATATATAACATAAGACATATGCTAGACATATATGGTCTATACATAGATAGATAGGATATGACCATGACACACATAATTGGGATCTATAGGATTTGTATTTGTGCAGAATCATCCTACAATGGAGGTGCTCAGTGTTTGGTCTAATGGATAGATTGTTATAGGTGAGACTATTGTTAGTAAGTAATGATTTAAGTTTAAATTTTTTGACATATGACTAGTTTCATAATTGTATATTTACTTGGTATGGATAGATGCTTTGGATTTTTTGATACATATAAGATCTAATTAACATCTAGTTTTTATTGTTTTATAGATACTACTAAGGAGTTTAAATGAGGTGTCATAGATTGAGGTGCCCATTGAGATATTTTGGATAGGGTACTAGGGCATCTTAATAATACTGTTATGGAGGACCATGCGATACCATCTACCCCAACATATGATATCTAGTTTCAATTGGTGAGATAGGTAGTTAGGAATATAGAGACATGTGGAAAGGGTGTACAACTACTTGTAGGAGTTAGAGATGGAGAATCTTGAGTCTGGTAGTCATCAGACCTTGATCAAGCTACCCATATGGATATTATGATAGATATTTTATGTTTACAATCCCAAGTTGCCAATCTATAGGGATAGGTTGATGTTCTAAGATATCAGACTACCTCATAAAAATGGACTATTCAAAGGGGATAGTCATAGGCATCTATGGGGAGTGTATCCTATCCAAGAGATGGTCATGATAAACCACAACCTTAGATCTATATATATTATATTTTTACTTTTATTATGTGGTATCAAACTTATGTTATATATTAATATGGACATTTCTCTATCTATGAGTTGTATTGATGTTATGGATGGATGTATGGATGTATTTCCTTTCTATCACATGTATTTTAATTTTATTGTATATGCTATGAGAAATATATTGTGTATGTTTTATTTATACTTTTATTGGACACACATGAATGGTTAAAGATAAAAGTGTATAATTTGGAAAATTATATGAATAATCATAAAATGTAATACACACTAGATCATAGTGGGAAATGTGTAAAAATGAAATATGAATAAATATAGTAAACCAAAATGGTAAAATAAAAGTAAAAAATGTTTATAACCATCTGTAATTAAATTACACCAAATTAAAACAAATATAAGTCATACTAAATCAATATGAGAATTATGAAAATTTTGTAATAAAGTGGAAAACATGTTATAACAAATGGTATGAAAAAATGTATAATAAATCTAATCAATCATACTAAATCAAAATGGAAAGTATGAAAATAAACACTAATGTAATTATAAATGATATTATTCATACTAAATCAAGATGGGAAATATGATAAATTTAATAAAATGGTTGTAATAATACACACAATCAAAAAATAAGAAGATAAAGTGAAATGTTTATGAAGTAAGCATAAAACATACTAAATCAAGATGTTAAGTATGCAAATGATGTGTAACTCATAATGTAACACCAATTATCTCAAATTTGAATCATTTAATATTGAGAAATTGACTCAATTTTTCATAAATGTCAATGATCATGTTGGGGTTGGTTGTGGAGATGTAATAAGTGATTTTGCATTTGTATCATTTAATTTTCACTATTAGTTTAAAATGTATGGATTTGGTTAATATAATTTAGTAATAGTTGATTGGTTGTAGTAGTATTTTGGCTAGTAGAAGCAACAATTGATGCATTAGTGTTATGTTAGGTATTAAGAGTTTGATATGCATTATGATCATGAGATGAGGTAGTGGCATGCGACATAATAGTGGCATGAGAAGCACCAGTTGCATGAGATGAACTAGTAGCATAAGAATCATTAGTATCATTAGATACACTAGCAGTATAAGAATCATTAGTATTATGAGATGTAATAGTATCATGGGTATGCATGTGGGTGTTTTTAAAATCCCCAATAAAGGTTAAACCTACCATGTTTATGGAAATACTTGGCATGGATGTAGAATAAGACATATAAAATGATGTCATAGTGTGATAAGGAGAAATGATAAAGGGGAAAGGTGTAGATGGAAAAAAATTGCTTACCCCAAATCCTATGGAAAAGATAGGTGAAGGTGAATGGGTGTCTCCAAAATGAGGTCCATCATGGTGTTATAAATGAATGTAGGATCCTTACCTCTATGTTGAGGAGTTTTTTTTTGAAAATATCATTTCATCCATGTAATTAAAGTGATTTTCATCTTCTATCATTCATATAAAAAAGGGGTTAAGTTTCATTGAAGGAGAAGGAGGAGTTCCATAGTTGGTAGTGAATTTGGTAACAGGGACATTGCTTTGATCCATGTTAGGTACCACAAAGTGTGTTTTGGGAAGTTTATTGGGATTAGTGAAACACATCATGTTGGTTTGATTAAATAATATATTATATTAAAATAAATAATCCATGATAAGTGAGGAAAGATAAATACCTATTAGAAATGAGTATAAACTAGTATGATACTAGGTCAAACCAGTCAACACTATTCTATAAGAAAATAAGTAGGATAGGCTAAAAAATTCACAATTGAATAGGTCAACTATATTCTATATATGGTTAAACTGATAAAGTATGTAAGACACACTATCAAACATGTTGATTTTGTGTAGAAGGTAAAAAAAAATAGATAGCATGTAAGAGACTAGGTTGAACAAGATGATTGTGTTCTATAAGAGGGAAGAAAAGACCAACCTATGAGAGACTATGTTAGATAATTAATATGTTCTATATGATATATTGAGCTAGACATAATGTCTATGTTCTATATAAAGGTAAAGAGAGTAGCCTATGAGATATTGGATCAGATAGAACAACTATGTTCTATGGAAATAAAAATTGTAAGAGGCATTATCAAGTGGGTTAACTATGTTCTAAGGATGAAGTTAGGTTTTGATAATTATGACTATGGATGATATAGTGTTAATTGGTAGATAAATTGAAATAAACACAAAGGTAACTAGGTTGACCTAGTTGATTTAGTTGAAACACACATCACAAACCTTATACCATATTGGCGAACATAAGTTTTAAAATACAACATACAATTGAGAAATTGCAAGTAGTAATGATGAAAATAGAAATGTTAATCTACGCATTCATTTTTTAATGTTTTAAATTATAGATTTAAAAAAAAATGTGATAGGGTTTTTATCTTTAGAAAGGAACTATAAATAAGTAAGATAAGGTAAGGTAAGTTTAATGTTTTTAAGGTTGAAAGGGATCTATATTGGTGATGATATTGGCTTGGTATTGGGGCTCACCCTCTCAATTCATAATCTCATGACAATAAGGGTGTTGGGTTATTTTATAATATATACCATCAACCACATATTTATACTTGGCCATAAAACCAAGTCGACTTCTCCCTTGGTGATCAAATCCTAGGTAAACCTTAGGTAAATGTTTTTAATTCTTTTTGATATTTTGTGATTTGGTAATTTGTGAATAAAATAAAAAGCAATGTGAATAAATCAATGAATTAAAATTTCATAGTTATACTATGTGTGTTACTCTAATCAAATATGCAAAAAAATGAAAGATAAATTAATTAATACCAATGTGAGTTAATTCCTTTTTCTTGAAGAGTTCTAGATTGATTGGTCGACCAAGTATGAAAATAGTATAGAATAGAATCAACCTAATTGATTTTTTTATTTAAGAATAGGCAAAATAAATATAATCGAATAAGTCAACTGAGACTCCTAGGAAAGAAGAAAATATAGAACTAGGTAGATCCATTTGACTTAGTTTACTACAGAATTATAGTTTTATAGAACTAAAAAATATGAAAATAGGATTGAAATGAAAAAACTAATTGATTAAGTTGGTTAGAGTGAACCTGATGATTTAATAATAAATTTTTATTTTTATACTATGTCACCTAGATGAGGATTTTTAACCTAATGAAAAATTCAATTGGTTTGACTAAGACTGAAGACATATGTGCATAAAATCAAACAAAGTTGATCAGATTAATCTAGTTGTATGTAATTGAATATGACCTTAACAAATCCAAACAAAGTCGATCAAATTGATTTTGTTTTAAAACCTACACATTGAATGTTAGAACAAGTTGATATAGTTGATCCAGTAATATAAAAATGAAATAAATAACAAATTAAAGTGTGAAGGAAAACCTATAAGGTCTAATTTCATGTCACATTCACTAGAATGTATACAATAAAAATTGAATCTAATATATAAATCAATCCTAGATCAAATAAGATAAATCAAACTATATTTATACAATTAGGATCATGACCAGTATAGATATTTTATAAATAACTAAGGAGTCTCTTTCTATACAATATCACTAGAGAGGGTTTCAAAGCCTCTAATCAATTAGTATCACACAATATCCCTAGCTAAGTCTTAAGGTTTGTAATAGAATAAATTATATCTATTATAATGCTCACCAAAGCTTGTGTCATAAATGGGGGATAATAAACATGCAAATAATAACTATACTCAAGTCAATGTAGAGGTAATCATAAGCATGGAAAGATAATATATTCATAATAAATTATACATGTAAATCTATCTACAAACAAAAGAGAAGTAAGAGTTAGTAATACTTACCTCAAATATGAAACTATTAAGTATCAATATATCCCTTAGCCAATGGTGCTTTTCAAGAGGTTATTTTTGTTCATAAGGATAACAAATGTAGGTCATCTCTAGGATGCAATACTTAACCTATACATCTAAAAGATGTTTCCCACAAGACATGATTCTTCTCCAAATAAATATGAAATCCTAAGCAATGACTACTCAACTAAAATGGTAGATAAATAAATAAATAAATGTAAATGAATGATTCTCTCTATTTTAAATAGGGTGAAAGATGTGTATATAGAGCTTGATCTAACCTAAACCCTTCAAAAATTCTAGCTGATGTAGTTAGCCCAATCAACCTAATTAGTTAGGAAAATAGAGTAATAAGGTATAAACCTAATCATCCTAGGCTAACTAAGTTCCATAACATGCTCAATTCTTAGAATAGGGTTGACATAATCAACTACATTCATAAGGTGTTAATAATAGGTTTAGCTTAGGTAGGAGCTATTAATGGTGATGAACTACTTGGAAGAACATGTTAGAGAGGTGTCAAAGATTAAGGAAACATATAGAACAACAATATTATGAATCACTAATGGTCTACCCATCACTTTCTTGATGCACCCTTTAAGGTGTGCACTCAAAGAAATTGAGACTCAATGGGTTCCTGTAAGATAGAAATCATCAAAAATTGATAAGGTTTAAAAATATTGTATATATACACATGGTGTTAATCTAAACCTAAAGACCCTTTTTTCAATGAGTATTTTGTATATAGATAGTACTCTGAAGAGGGCCTCAGACTGATGTAGTTATGCCCTATGTGTTAGCTTATGTGAATCATGTAATATGTGGTAAGAAATTATAATAATGACCTAGCTTATAACTTGTAAAATTCAACACCTTGTTTTCTCTTTCGATATTTCATACCTATGTATGTGTTGTCAATATGAATGATATGAAAATAGAAAAAAATAGGGAAGCTTTGATTTATCAAGTGCTTGATCAAATGATTTTGATAATATTACTTAGGTCTATGATAGGCAATGAATGGATGAGGGTTGATCTCATATTTATATCAATTCCTTTGGATAAGTAACTCATGTTAAATCACTTAGGTTGACCATTATAATATATTTTAATTTAATGAATTTAGGGCACTAGACACTTGCATTGGATAAGGATACTTACATCGATGTAGATATCTATTTGAGACACTAGTGTATAGGGCATAAGAAATTAGATAAGGCTCATTACTTGAATTTATGGAAGATAAGCAGGTTTTAAGCATTTTAGGAAAGATAACAGGTATAGGTCATCAACATAATACTGATCAAACTAAGAGATAGGCCAAAAAGAACAAGATAGAGTCGATGAGAGACTTTCAAAAGTGGGAAAGGACTATAATAAAGAGGAAAATCAAATGTCTAAGTTTTTTAAGTGTAAAAGACTAAGTGTTATATAATCCATACATATCATCCACATTTGTCCCTTTTAATCTAGTAATGAAATGGCTAGTTTAAATGAGAAGAAATGCATACTTGGGTGTGCATAACATACCTTTCCTTTATTTGAGTCCAACTTGAGTAATTTTTTTGTGACTGAATTACAACCAAGATTATGTTACCATACATAATCAATGCATACAATTTGAAATTGAAAGTATTGAAAAGATTGAAATTGAAAGAGAAAAGTTTAGTACATGTGTATTGATGTAACTCCCTTGCCTATTAGTAAGATGATTTGAAATTTGTATCATTTAAATGATATAAAACTAATATTAGGACAAATATATAAAAATCTATAAAGTGCATATATCTAAGGAGATAGAGAGAGATTAGAAGGAATATGCCCCAACCTTGGAGAAAAGCTGAGTTTCCCTTGGTAGTTGAGATTATCTCAACTGTGAAAGCCAATCATACTTATAACCTAGTGAGTATGAATGAATAAAGTCAACTCATACTATCAAATGTGTGATGTTGGAAGATACAATCAAGTCCAACCTAAAAAATTGACAAGATTAAGTGATTTGATCACTTAACCATACTATAAGTGAACCAACTACTCTAATAGATTGGCTCAATATAGTTTATAAAAGTCCATCTTAGTGGGTTATGATAGTCCTTGAGAGTGTATTTAAATATGAAACTAATCTATATTTTTTAATATTAGGAACACATTACATACAATATGCACCTTAAATATGTCTCAAGTTGAAATTATGTATAACAATGGTACCAAAGTATAAAATTATACCATAAATGTGAATCTAAATTATATAACTATGTGATTTTTCTAATTAAAAAAGGGTATATATGTGTATAACATGATTCCAAATCATATCCCAGCTATAATGGATAAGTATTAAAACTAAAATAATTGCTAATGTGTAGGACATGTTTCCAAAAATGCCCTCACTAAACCTGGGTTTGTCAAATACTGAATAAGTATGGATAACATGATTTCAAAGAATGCATAAATGAATCTAAAAACTATTCAAAATAATAAATAAGTGTGGAGGACATGATTAAAAATCATACCCCCACTAAATATGAAAACTATCCCAAATACAGAATAAGTGTGGAGAGCATGCTTCCAAAGCATGTTCCCACTGAATATGGGTGTGCCAAATACTAAATAAGTGTGGATAACTTACTTCTAAAGCATACCCCCATTGAATATAAAACCTATAATAAATGTGGATAGCATGCCTCTATGACATCTCCCTATTTATATGCCCCCCACTTTGAGGTGAGGAAAGAATACAAATTGTTATTTACCTCACCTTAAAAGGATAAGTCAACTTTATAATCTGTGAATGAAACCATGTAGCATATATAAGAAAATTTCTAGGTAAATGTAGCATTGAATTGAATATAATAAATTTATCACATGAATGCCTAATATTCATGATAAATATCATGGAAAAATCTACATATTAATAGTATAAGCTCAAAAATAAAATAATCACACACAAAAGAGCACTCAAAATCAAGTCAACATACAATATTCTTAAGACACCGTAAATAAGGGGCATGTTAACATTCCAAAAAATCAAAGGGACATGACTTATTCAAATTTATAAAAAATCACTAATGATATATTCAAATGTACATACAACAAATAATTAATATTTGTATGTTAAAAGAGTAAGCAAAGGCATGTGGGCCACAAACAAAGGATAATATTTAAATTCTCAAACAAGTAAGGCAAGGCACTCAAGGAAGTGCATAAAGGAAAGCATATGTAAACAACATAAAAATATCATAGTAGCCCATGGATCAAATATGTTAGCAAAAAATTTCAAGTGAATAGGATATCAAGTACTTTATATAAGTTATAATTATAGATAAAAGGCATGCGTAAGTAAATATAGGCTCAAACATGATAATTAAAAGTGATAATTTAATGATATAACCTAAATGTATCATGATAAAATAAGTATATGCCCCTAATGTCCACATGACATGAGTAGAGGGAAGGCCCAACATCTAAAAATATTAATAGATAATGTATCTATGTATGCTTGTATCATACTCAAATATAAGTGTGAAGCACATGTATGTAAAAATAAATGATATTTCATCCATTAAAATTGAACTAACACATATATTTCAAGGATCCAATGGAGTATATAGGTTTAGGAAATGTTTTTGGGAGATTTGAAGTTTTATTTTTATTTTTAGGGAATTTTTAGAATATTTGAAAAGTAAAGATTATCTTATGATCTCATCCAAAGGATGCTTATAGTTATCTCCCCACTCAAAACTTAGTGTTGATGCTTATAAATGTACCATAGGTTATTTTAGTGTTTCAAGAACAATTATTATTCTAGAATTTGGAAAATTTAGAGCATGAGTTGTAGGTTTGGGCAATTTGATTATCTATGGTGAAATAACAATAGCGTAAGATAACTATTCCATAATATTTATATAATTTGGTGGTTGGGAGCCACCTTGTCCCATTATTTATGAATATTTGTTAATACTTAGTGAGTTATGTTCCTATTTTTGATCCATAGACTAATCTAAGTGGATATTTATAATTTAGTTAAAACTAAAGTGGTCTTAGTTTAAAAAAGAGCAAAAAGAAGGGTAGAGCAAAAAATAAATGAGTGATTGCCAATTTTAGTCATGAAAATTATGATAAAGTATCAATGGAAACTAAATACACATTTAAAAAATATATAATATAACATATCCTAAGCTTAAATATCACTATATATCAGGCAAACTTCAAGGGAAAGTGTTTAAGAATCATCAGTAAGAACTAGGTCTACTTTAAGGATTTGCTACTATAATCAAATAGAAATTGTACATCTAAATATAGAGAAATATGAAATAGAGTAGAACATAAGATATTTAAAATAATCTAGCATAAGCACAAGTTATAAATTCTATGATTAAAGAATGCTACTCAAAATTCAAAGACACTATTCAAATTTAAGACCTCTACTAGTAATTAAGAGAAAAAGCTATATTATAAATTAACACATCAAAAATGGAAAATCCTTGTAGAATTAATTTATCTTATTAATTACTTATAGTATACAAATTTTCTCTAAAATATCTCCCTTTTTACAATGGTCATACATGCCTTTATATGAAGACTAGGTAGTATACTGGTCAGTTACAAAATACAGGTGTACAAAGATAGAGATAGATGTCCTTAAAAGTTATAAAATACATGTTTTTTTTTCCAATTATACTTACCTAGAGTAAAATATGATAACAAAATAGCATATTACTTTACAATGGGATATTCTACTTCAAAATGTTATAAAACTTTTACAAAATAGAAAATGCTCAATTTGATGGCGGGGCCCTTAGCTATCGTTGCTAGAGGATGATCATTTGTCTCTCATTTTATTCATTAGTTAAGTCTAAGTAAACAACAAGCTTCATGATCTTCTCTTCTTCTTGATCTACCAAGTCATCAATTTCTTTGTCACTCTTATCCATGTTTATTTGATACTCCTAGCTTCATTTATTCTTTCTTTTGCATTGAGTATCAAGCTGAGGATTTTATTGTTATCACCCCTAGATTTGCCTTGGCCTTTTCCTCTAATTTATTAAGTTACCAAAGTATCCCTATGATTAAATTCCTCATCGCTAATGATACCAAGGGTATTGGGTTACACAGGCTCTATAAGCATGGTCTGAAGAAGTTGTTCAACTTTTGCAATTAGTTCCTTATCTTCTTTTAGGACCCTTTTCATACCATTATGCCATACACTCAAACTCTAAACCTTTTCAATCACCATTCCTATAATTGTGCTCAAATGAGCCAAACTGATAGTCTTGAAGTTTGGGATCTACTTCTTTGCTTGAATGTTGAGGATTTGAGTTATTTTATTCTTACAGGCTTGCCACTAGGTGACTAAACTTTTGGCTAGTTCACATTGCCCTTTTTATGTAATTTTCCTTAATTTCATAAACTTAATTTCCTCAAACATGTCATTAAATAAATTTTCAAGAAATTTGATTATTGTATCTTCACCCATAAAATTTCCTCTTTTTATAAGTTTTCTTTTTCTCTGTCAAAATTCTAGATCCTCTGCTTTAAACCTTGGACTCTAGCTTTAGCTTGTGATAAATGGGATTCAATTATACTTTCCACATCCTCCTCATGAATATAAGCCTCACCAAGCTATTGGCCACCCACTGGGGTTAGTCCTACAATAGGTTTCACCTTATGAAATGTGAATTCCTATATCCTAACCATGACTATCCTGGTTGTTATTCTTTCCAACCCATTTGTTTCAAGGTTGAAATGGATAGTAGTGACATGTTCCTTAAATTGGGGATATTTTGGGACCTCCATACTTGAGCTAGTAGATTCTCTCAAACATTTCATTAAATAAGTTGTCAAATAATTTGATTATTGTATCTATCACTCATAGAATTTTCTCTTTTTATAAGTTTTCTTTTTCTTTGTCAAAATTGTAGATCCTCTACTTTAAACCTTGGACACTAGCTTTAGCTTTTGATAAATGGGATTCAATTAGACTTTCCACATCCTCCTCATGAATATAAGCCTCACCAAGCTATTGGCCACCCACTGGGGTTAGTCCTACAATAGGTTTCACCTTATGAAATGTGAATTCCTATATCCTAACCATGACTATCTTGGCTGTTATTCTTTCCAACCCATTTGTTTCAGGGTTGAAATGGATAGTAGTGACATGTTCCTTGAATTGGGGATATTTTGGGACCTCCACACCTGAGCTAGTAGATTCTCTCAAATCATATATCTTCTTTCCTCTTGGCCCTTCAATATCCACAATTCTTCTTTCTTCCTACTCCTTCATTATAACCCTTATCCATGGATTCATATCATCTTGTACTTGAACATTAGTAACCCTCATCATGGCCCAAGAATGAGAGAGGGAAGATCTTTTGCAACCTCCCATAGATGAACCAATAAATAATTATTAGTCCATGAAATGGGACCTTTTAACTAAATATATTTAATTCACTAGTGGATTAGTGAAATTAAACTTAAGTCTCTTATTTAGTCTCACAATGACTAGTTATAGTTTTGCTTTCCTCTTCTCATGGGCTACTATTGGGACTATCTCTTTTCTTGTGTCTTATTTGGGCTCCTATTCCCTATCAGAATCATAGGCCTCTACAATTTCATTGATGGCACCCTCAAGTGTCTCTTCTAGTTCCAAGTCTAGCATGCTTATGTATTAAATTGGGGAAGGTGGCCTTTGGGGTAGTGTTGTAGGTGGGGGCCCTTCCCTAGGTCTCTCTTCCAATTGACTTCTCTAACCTTATTGTTCCCTTTTCCATGTTCATCTTGAACTTGATCAACCTACTATTAGATTTGTGGTTACTCTATCTAAGGTTCTTCATGGGTTGTTCTAGATGGCCCAAGTAGTAAATGGTATTACAAGGGGTACATTTTCCATGTTTCCCCAGATGGCTTATTATCTTTGACCAACCTATATTCAAGCTTAATGTTATGGCCTTGGATCTTAACCAATACATATTCATAGTTCTTATCCATAATATATATAGTGTCATGAACATTGAGTTGATGCACATATTTTGGCTTCAATAGCTTCTTATCACTTAGATGGTTACCAACTACTTTTTTTAGATCCCACATTTGGAGTTCATCCAATTGGAAGCCAAATGAATCCCTATGTGTGGATATAACTTCCACCTATTTCCAATATTTTATTATAGTTCTCCCAATACTCAATGGGAAGGGGTGGAGTAGACTCTTTGTTTTATCTTTGCAAGTCCTATCAATATCATGGATGAGCTGGGAGGCAATTTCCTACTTTGCAAGCTTATTTAGAATGTATACTTGCATCTTTTAAGGTTGGTTCGTGATTCCTTTTATCATGATGACTATAAAATTAGGGTAGTACCATACATCCCCTATAATTTCAACATACCTATTAATGATGGGTTGGAGCCTAGGTATGGGAACACTTGTGATGGCCTCCACTATATCAGGATAAATGTAGTCATAAATAAACTACATGTGATTAATGTACTTGAAGATGTGTAGCTTGGAATAGAAAAGTGAGATGGTTGTCTTTCCTTCTGTGGACCATTAACTAATCCAAAGAAAGGTGGTTGAGGTTATAAGGGCATAAATTAGGTATGACATCATAAAAAATTAACTTGAGGTCTTTCTTTTGATAGCAGTGAATTGTCTGGTTAGGAAAATATTGATTAAGTCTCCAATTAGAGGGGTAAGTTTTTCCCCTACCATGAAGTGCACATATAGGACCTAGATATTATTCACATAAGTAGTTGAAGGGGCATCAAAGGATTAGTTTAATAGGGTAATTATTACCCTAGTGCCTTCTCTAAATTGGATGATAGGTATTTTTCCATCAAGGCTTCTAAAGATATGAGGTCCTTAGTATAGCTATGGTCTAAGGATAGAGTCTAGGTCATGGCTACTAGCCCATTCTTTGATTTTATAAAGATCCACATGGGGAAGAGGGAACTTGTATTACTTCTCAAAAGTAATAGGGTAAATATAGGCTACCCCTTTTGAGTTCCCTTCCCTAATGATCCATTCATTATCTATTTTATAATCAATAAATATGGGGCAAGGACATCAATACAATGTAATACCTCTAGTTTTTCCATGGCATGATGAAGGCCCACCATTTGGACAACAACCAGGTCATAGTGTCAATTGCTCATGGTGGAATTCCTCTATTCCTTATATGAAATGGGTTGTAACTATTATATCATGAAGAAGATCTTGGACCAATTCCTAATTCCCTAGATATTTAATGTTATGAGGTCTAATTTTGTATCCTTGAATATCTGATCCTTAGTGTCTATTATCAAATAAAGCTCGATATCTTCCTTCAATTGCTACCTTCTAACTACCATAGTCTCTATTTTTTTCACTAATAATTCACACCCAATTATAGATTATCTTTATGAAATCTCTTTTTTGTTTGGAAACATAATTAAGTTATCCTTTGATCGAATTGTAACAAATTGAATCTATTTAAGTCACTTTTATGCCTAGTTTAGGGTTTTGGAACTTTAATGGTGGAAGATATCTAGGCTATAGATTATAATGTATTGGATTTGATTTTGGCCTTCACATTTATACCTTTATGTTTTTGAGCCCATAGGATCTCTAATTTTGTCCTTTTTTTCTTGCATGGCACTTATGTGACACTAGTCTAGACCTTTTGTGGCATTTTTTATAAATGTCATTTGAACACTAGCCCTTAGTATTTTAAAATACCTTCTTAATTTTTTATCATAGGATCAAAATCTTGGATTATCATGAGTGATTGATTATAATATAGGCCCTTTGATGTGATTGGGTATTTCTATTAAAAACTCCATGATCGTGACACTTGGTAATTTACATTCCTTCTCTGTGCTCCAAATCTTTTGGTCTGTCATTCATCAAATGAGTATGATCCATGTGGTAATCTCATGGGCCTTTGAAAATTAATTTGTGCCCTCATACCATTAGATCAAATCTAATTATGGGGTGCTAGTTATTGATCTACAAAAATGCCAAAATGTTAAGTTAGTTCATTATTAAAGGCATGATTTATGCTTAAGTTCCCTAAGCTAAGTTTGTTTTGTGTTTATTAAGCACAAAATAAACCTTAGGCTAATGAAATTATGCCTAAGTTTCTTAATTTATAACAAAAGGGTTGAGGGTCTAAATGGTCTAGGCCACCATATATGAAAACCTACAGTTAGCTTGTGCTCCACATGATAAGGACCTTCCCTTTTTAAAATAAAACTTAGCGTAAGCTCATAGTTTAAGGTTCATGATTTTTAAACAAAATTCCATGAGGAACCTTATGTATATATTTAGACTAAGTATTATATCATAATACCATTTCCATATTTTATAGGTTGAAGCCTTCTATTTTTGAGTATCTTTTGAACACTTCCTTTAGATCATGGAGCCATTTTCAAGTTAAAATAGGATTTTGGAATGCCATTTAAACATTGAGTAAGATATTTCATTAGATTAAAATTCATGGCCTTGGGGACATCAAATACACCCTCATTGGTGTTAATTAATGGTTGTGTGGATGTCAAGTTTAAACCACTAAAATTTTAATTTTGATGGGCTTAAAGTTGATCGTCAAGCAGGTCTCAAGTTCATATTTTTTTAAATTTAAAATATAGTCACATGAACATCAATTTTAAGTTCATTAAAACCTTCAAGGTTAAATTAAAGGATGTCACTTGGAATTTCTATGGGGCTTCCTAGGGTTTCAGTATTAATTCACCCCATTGGATCAAATAGCATGGTAAAGTGATAGCCATGGGATCCTAATCCAAGGACTTGTTTTTGATTGGTGGTCATGTCAGGTGGGCCCCTTTCCTTTTACTCATCAAATTTAATGATGTTGCATGTCCATATTTTAGGCTTCTTGCATCCTTTTTACTGAGTAAATGTCAAATGTCAAATCACCAAAGATGCATGTTATTTAACTTATAATTTAGCTTATCTTAACTCCTTTAGATCAAACTCCATGATAAAGCAATAGCCATATGATCCTATAAGAAGCAAGGAATTTAAGTTAGGACCGTAGATATGTAAAATACTTAGGCTTGGGGTGTTTAAGATTAATGTCATGATTGTATTAATGAATACATCAAGGCCTTAGTATTAAAACCTTAGGCTAAGCTTGGAAATATTAAAAGGGACCCTACATGATGACATTATTTAGGCTGTAAGGAACTTTTAAAATAAGGGGAAATAACAAAGGGGATGGTGTTCCCTAGTTAAGTTGTGTTTAAAAACATGACTAAGCCTAGAATATGTGTTTTATATTTAAGTCCATAAATGATTTTAAAAATGGTTCCTGCCAGTTTGGTCCCCACCTTTATTTAAATTTTAATTGAGGGTTTACTAGGGTTTTGGAATACAAAATTCTCAAGGGAACATGCCATGGAACCAACAACTAAAATCCAAATGAACCTCATTAGCACTGTTAGTCCAAATTAAAACAAAATAAAACCACATAAGTCTACCTTCTAACAAAGTGGATGACCTTCAAATTCTATATAAGACCTTGACATGCTGAAATTTGCATGTTTTATTTTGAGGGTTTCTCAAGGGTCCCAATTCAAAAAAATGGGGTATGTTGGTCCAAGCACTTGGTGCAAAGAATTTGTGGTACAACCAAGGATCATGTTTAGGTGGTACAACTAATCCCATATAATGGGTGCCCATAATGTGATGGAGGATGATGTGCATTATATTCTATTTTCAATTTTGGTTCCTTCTTATAATGGTCTTGTAAAATATTTCTTGTTTCTAGTGATCACCTAGTTGTGAACCTAATTCCTTGGGAGGATCATCAAATGTAATATTTTGGTGATCAATAGGGCCTTGGATCTTATGCTTTAAGGTAAAACATATATTCATCTAATGTCTTGGTCCCTAGTGATAATCATAAATAGTATTCACATAATACTGTTTGGGTAGAGGTCTACTCATATCAACCTTTATATGATGAGGGAGAGATATAAGATGACACTCTATTATCCATGGGAGTAATTAAGTGGGAGATTTAGTTAAGAGTGTACATTATCTCCTTGGTGTATTAGATAAGACAAGTCAATTAGGATACTATGAAACTATGTTAACCATAGTAGTTGTTTTATTTCTAAGCTCAGAAGGTTTTACCTTATAACTTGGTTTAAATATAAGCTCAGTGCTAGAAGTAGATATATATGGTGTGTTTGCTACATAATTGAGATTATTTAATGAAATACTTCATTTCATGGTCCCATAAAACATGGAATAATACATCAAAAGATTTAAACTTTTTGAAAATAATGGAACCATGTAAATGAGCAAGCAAACTTTCCTTGGATATGTCTTACAACTTTTTATCTCCCATAGGATTAGTCATTTTAACTAAAATTTTCTTTTACCTCAAGACATATTCATTTATAGGTTCATTTGTTCCTTGTTTTATTTTGGTAATTTGATCATAGGAAACCTTTTCAAAAATATTAATGGAAAAGAGTGTCAAAATTTGATCTACAAGAGGATTTAATCCTTTCACATATTGGAAGGTAAATCATATAACCACCCCAAATCATAGTCCTTGAAACTACTTGGGAATAATTTGGTTAAAGGTTTATCATTGGACACCTTGTTAAGGTATGTCACATAAAATGAATGAATATTCTATTTAGGATCAACCTTATCATCTTAAAATGTGAAATTAGGTATAGAAAACCCAATTGGAAAAGGGTGAAAATAGATCTTAATTGAAGAGGGTTACGTAACACATCTTAGGAATAAGTACTATGTGGAGACTTTAAAACATTGTGTTTAATGTTTGTAAGTTTGTCCTATAAGGTATTTATAAATTTAAGAAGTGTTTGAATAATGGACCCATTGGGATTTATATAAGAAAGTTTAGTAATCACCAAATCAGATGCAATCATGGTTGGAATAGGCATAAAAAATGGTATTCAAGTTGTGTAGATGATATTTTATGATTATATATCATCTCAACATTGTGTACTTGGAAAAATTATACCTTTGTTGTTCCTCTTAGTTCTTTACCTTTCCCACTTCTTCAAGTCTCACATTATATCTATCCTTATGCCCCTTTCCCTTTATCTCTTAATCTAACTTGTCTTATATTGATGACCTAGGTCTTCTATCTTGGCTAGAATGCTTAAAATTACTCATCTTCCATCTCTACAAGTTATAAACCTATACCTACTCTCCTACTCCCTGAACACTAACATTTAGGGTAGATAGTAGGATTGACATTAATTTCATGCCTTGACATAAGTGTCTAGTTCCATAAACTCATCCAATTTACAAACGAAATGTATCCTAGTGGTTGGCCTATGTGATTTAATTTAGGTTATTACTCTAAAGGGATTGATATAAATACAAAATCAACCCTAATCTTCACATAAAAAAACCTACCAACACCTAGCATTTAGACCAAAGAGAATTTAAAGAGCATTCAATTGAAAAAATCTTTTTAATTTATTCCTATTTTCATACTAATCATAGGGATTGTACATCTACAGGTCTAAATTACTAAAGGATTAGCCCAATATCCTAATTTTCTAAGTTACAAGATACGTCACTGATGTACTTGATTCACACATATAATATGATTCACACATAATATAATATATAAGGGAGAAATAAATCAATTAAAGGTCCTCTTCTAGAGAAATGGATATATAGGAAACATCATTTTATAGTGGGTTCATTAAGGTCAACTCAGCACTGTGTTCCCACTAACCCATTTTCCCCTAAGGTCATAGTAAATATGTAAATTTAGGGTTTTGTAATTTCACAAGGAGTGACTATCCATAACCTAGATTTGAATGCACTATGGTGAAGGAAAATAAAAACCCATAAGCATTTAGGTGGTTTCATCTTATTTTAGCAAATATTTCATATTGGACACTAAATACACATATGTAGTCATATAAAATGCAAAAAAATGGTAACTTGGGCATGTCTAATGACACCCAATCCATAGGTCCCTCTTGATTTCTCTCTAGACCCTCTTAGGCTTATTTTCACTTATACCCAATCATTTGTGGCCTTTTGAACTTGACCCCAGCTAAGCCAGGACCCTCCCTTCATGACCAATCCATCCCCTTAGGTCTCATGTACCTAGGAAAATAGTGGAAAATTTGGATAGTAGTGTTAGACCCTAGGGTGTCCCCTTTTTATCACTATTATCTAGTCAGATTTCAAGCTTAGTTTGCCATTTCCCCCTAATTCCTGTTATTTATTATGTCAGCCTAGTTCAGTTCTATCTAACCCATGACCAATAGATCCCTATAAAAGCTCATTCAAATATCATTTGGAAGGGGTTGGAAAATATCATTCAAGCAAGTAAGAATACAAGTAAGACCACTTGAATAATCTTCTCTATTATCTGCATATAGCTAGCCTATACACTTTAAATCTAAATCAAGTCTTCAAACTAGTCCCTAGCCATCTCAAGCATACCCAGTTTTAGAATTTTTGGCATTTCATTCACTATTTCACCAAGCATTCTTAAGGGGAGAACTACATATGGCTTGATCCTTCCTTAGAGTATTGGTATGTAGGTAGCATGCCCACACATGGGGTGTGAATCACATCTAGTGCATCTTACACACACTAACCCATTTTCCCTATTTGCCCAAGTTCATTTAACTACATAAAAAATACAATTACATGAAGAATCAACTCTATAAGGAGCTCTATCACTAAGAAAGACCTAAAATTTGGTACACATGCTCACACTGAGCAAGTGAATAAAATCTTAAAAGCTTATATCCTAAGGAAAATAAAACCTGGGGAGGACTACAGTGCCAAAGCCTAGAGTGTCTAATTCTAGATTTCCTATCAAATTAGAAAAAAAATTATAAGATCTTATTTGTGACACTGTCCTAGTCTTACACCTCAATTTTTAAACCTTATCTCAGTATAAATAGTATAGAATAAGCTAAGATACATTTCTCCTTTCTCTCTTACTATTTTTAGAAATGTCAAATCATAATTCAATTTCACAAATCAGTAGCTTTAATTAGGAATATTATTTACTAATTTCTCCTACTCAGACTTGTTTATTATTTAGGAATAAAAATCCATTATTCCCAAAAATAAAAAAATCATTTATGGTTGCATCTTATCTTAGCAAATATTTCATACTAGACACTATATACACATAATATTTTCAAACCTTATCAATTATTGATCTTATCTTTATCTTGTAGGAACCCATCAAGTCTCAATCTCTTTGAGTGCATACCTTAAAAGGTGTATTGGGAAAGGGGTGGGCAGACCATTGGTGATTTAAAAGATTTTTGTCTCCTATACTACCACTTACAATATACAAAACCTTCTCTTATACACTTCCCTAAGATTTGTCTCCTCCCTTACACACTCCAAATAATTTAGTGCCTTATTTAGTCCATATCTAAACAAAAAACATTTTTTGACATTTAATGAATAATTTCATCTTGGGATAAGCCTATATTCGACTTAATATTAGCATGTTATGGGTCTAGGTCAGCCTTGGCCAACCTATATCAAGACCTAACTTGCTTTTATCAATTAACAATATAAGGTAAATTTGGGTTGACCCTATTAGTTAAACTTTTAGAAAGGTTTACGATTATATTTAGCTATATATACACACCCATTTACATCATTTATTAGGAAGAGAAGAGAAAGAATATTATTATTTTGCATCTACTTATCTACCATTCTACTTGAAGAGCATTACTTAGGGTTCCAATACTACATTTGGAGATATGGATCTTGTCTTGTTGAGAAGTCTTTTGAATATATAGAGAAGTTGTGTATCTTATAGCTTACTTATCCTTGTTATCTCTACATACCACAATAACCTCTATCAAATAACCTTAGCCAAGGGAGATATTGAGGCTCGATGAGTTCATCTTTAAAGGTAAGTATTCCTATCATTTTTCCTCTTTTATTAAATTAGATAGATTTGCATTTGTACTTATCTCTCATGTATTAGGATTTATTATACATTAGCTTAAGTATAGATCTTCTATGAATGTTTAATTTTTATGTTTAGTACCCCCACTTTGTGATGCAAACATTGGTGAACACTAGATTTGATTTTAATTTACTTTACATTTACTTTCTGAATATATAAACCATATGAGTTATCTAGGGTTATTGTATGGTCTTTATTGACTAGAGGATTTGGAACCCTCTCTAGTGATGTTATCATGATAATATACCCCTTGGGTACATCTAGTAGATCCATTTTGGTGATGGTCCTGACTGTGTAAATGTACCAACAAGCAAAAGTGTAAGTGTGATTTATCTTCTCTAAGCTATGATTGATTTTTAGATCAGCTACATTTCCCCTTGTATACATTCTAGTGAATTTAAACATTGTAAGTTTTCTTCCATTACTTCATTTATTATCATATTATATATTTTAATTTTTATAGTACTGCATCAAACCTATTGATACAATATAACATTTTGTGTGTAGCTTTACACATAATCTCTCTAAATTGACTCTATATTATTTATACATGTCTTGTCCAAATATAGGTGATTATATTGATCATCTTGGCATAGTCCTCTTATTATATCACATGATTACATACATCATTGACCTAGTCAACTCTATTCATAGTTATCTTTTTCAACATATAGGTTTTTTGTCATAGTCGATCCAGTTGACTATGTTCACAGATAATTTTTAGTACATGGGTTTTGTAGACTTAGTCAAACCAGTTAATTTAATTTGAAAAATATAAAAGTCATCACTTGAGAAACATAACATAAAATTTGAAAACTAAGCATCTTCAAAATTACAAATGTTCATTCATACCTTCTTTATCATTTGCTATTTTTCATTTACAATCATTTTTTTCATAATTTGTAGTCTATAAAATGATAAAATTATAATAATCTGGGTCAACGAGATTGACATAGTTATATAACTTGTCTCTTCTCTAGTAGACACAGTTTACCTATTTAACTATGTTCTTCTAGATGTTAATTCTATAGAACAATGGTGACCTTGTTGAGTCTATTCTATATTATTTTCATATAGTGTCACCTAAACTGACTCTATACTTTTCACAGTCAAATAAATTAAATTATTTTTTTGAGTAATTAATTCACTTTCCATTTTAGTTTCTTTCATGATTAGAGTAATAAACATAGACTAGTTAGGTGGTTTTTCAATTTACCAATTTAGTCACATTGTTTTTCTCTTTTACACACACTTCTAAATCACTTAACATTAAAAAAATTAAAACATTTTCTTCCCAAGGTCTACCTACTTGGATTTTATCACCAAGGAGAAGGATAACTTGATTTATGTCCAAGTATAAACACGTGGTTTATGATATATATTGGCAAAGAACCCAACTCCCTTATCATTGTGAGATTGTGAAGTGAGGGGGTAGACCCCAATACCAAGCCAACACCATCACCAATATAGATCTCTTTCAACCTAAACTACCTAGAAAATAACCATATATTGGTTTCTAGTTATTTCTTACATCCAACTCTTGATCACATTAATTTTAAAGTTTATTATAACTTAATAACATTCAAGAATGACCAATTAGCTTAGCATTTACATTCAAGTTTTATGGCTTACTCTTTTATCATTGTATTTTGTATTGAAAAAAATATATTATCTAACATTAGTTCATGGTTTGGTTTTTGTTCTAAAATTAAAAGAAACACATTAATCTAATTGTGTGTGTGCTTCATTTTATTTTCTTAGCTATTATCTTACAAAAAAATTCCCTAATTTTAGAACATTGTCATCCCTTTACCTATTCTCTTATAGACTATTGTTCTTGTTTACCTTTAGAACACAATCACCCCTTACAACTATGTATATTTTCATCCTATTTAGTCTCTCTAAAGTACAAGTCAACCTATACAACTATGTATCTTTTTAGCCTATTCTATTTCCTATCTTACAACACAATCAACCTATATGATTGTGTCCTGTATTCCTTGTTCTATTTCTTGTCTCACATAAAACTATTGATTGGTTTGATTATATATATTATAAGTTGATCATTATTTTAATCAACTTTTAATCTCTTTAATTCATCATGAATTCCCTATTTAAGGATAATACAAAGTTAAATTAGATAAACATGATGAGTTTTACCAATCCTAATAGGTTTCCCAAAACATAACTTGTGGCACACACCTTAGATGAAAGAAACGTCCATGTTGACACTTACACTACCAATTATGGGAATCCTCCTCATTAATCCTTAGTTCATGATCCTTTTTTATCACTATAAGATTAGTGTGATTTAGAGTGCACAACTAAAATGCTCTTCTTCTTCAATGAAGTCTATCAACATAAAAGAAAAGACCCTTTAACCATTTATAGTCTTATGATAGGTCCTCATTTAGAATAACCTCCTTCACCCTCCCTAACCTTTCTCATGGATTTATGGGAACCACTTTATCTACATCTCAAAATTTTAATTATTTTATGTCTCCTTCACACCATTACATCTTCTTCTATGACTACTTCAACATCCATGCCATGTATTTATACTAGTATGGTAGGTTCAACTTCTAGTGGGCCTCTTCAAAATACCCTTCCCATTAACCATGATACTAGTACATTTTTTGCTACCAATGTTAACCATGTTAATATTGACCAAGTTTGACTTATAGGTCAAACTTGGACCCCTATAGTTAAAAACATGTTTTCTTAGATAATCTAGGGGTATAAATCTATTGTCATGGGAGTATTTTATGTCATTTAATGTTATTCAATGCAATTTTAGCCTTGGTCTTAGTTACATTATTCAATTTGTCAATTTGGAGTCATTTAATGTGATTTTGAGAGTCATTAATGAAAATGGAATATTTTTCAAGGTGATTAGGTGTCCTATTTTCATTATCAACTTCCAAGAAGTTAGTTGAGATGTCAGTGATGTTAGTTACATCAAAATGTTGTAGGTTATCTAATTGAAACTTTAGAAATTAGTTCAAAAAGAGGGAAAATGGAACTTATACAACACATAGGGAGGTGTACCATGTGTGTAAGATCATGGGGGGTCTCCTCATATTTATAACACTCATTTACATGATTTAGTTTATCTATAAGTGTCATTTTGAATCCAAAACCATTCTATTCATCTCTTGCTTTTTTGGATAAATTGAAGTGACACTTAGGTTTTTCCTCGATACAAGAAGCACATGTATTTTTAGGACAACTTATTTTTAGAGATGATATTAAAATATGATACCTTCATTTTCATATATGTATTTTGAATATTGGTCAATTATTCTTTATGAAACATTGTTAACAAATTGATTGTGTCGTTTACTAGTTATTTCATGTACCCTATAGGTTTTTCTCAATTCTGGCCAAATCCATATGAACCAGTTGGTGATGTTGGATATAGATGAAGTTTCATTCCTTCTTAGATGTTATCCATTCTTGGTTTCATCATTCATGATGTTTGGAGAGTATATTAGCCCATGATGTAAGGAAGTGTCACCATGTGTAGTTTTAGTTAGAGTGCCTCTATTTGCTAAGTGTTTTCTCTTGTAGTTGTCTCATACATCTTAGAAATGGTGTTATACAAGCCTCTATCTCATGTTACCATATCTTTTCATGTTTTTACTTCACTATGTCACATCTTGGATTACTTACTAACTTGTTTACCTCCATGGTCAACTCTTTTCATAATTCCAGTTGAAGTCTCATGTATAAGCTAGTTTATCATGTATATGAGTTTGTAATGGAGATGTATTATATGATCCAATACTTTAGGATTTGAATGAAGTCCATTTTCATGCTTGGATAGGTGTAAATTTTGATCGTATGCTCCCATTCTATGCCAAGGTAGCCACTTGATACTTATGTTTGCTCTGTTCAAATGTTGGCAAGTGATTATCATGTTGTGTCAGGTGTTATAAAGCTTGTTACAAGGTATAAAGGATGGAGATAACATGTTTTATGAAGGATAATAAATTTTGGGCTATCTTCAATATATTTCATCATGTTTTTTCCACATTTCATTTTTTTACTTGCATAATTTGCTTAATGTGTACCCACAAGACCATTTATTGATGCCATGCTAGTGTAAGGAGAGGTAAATATGTGTTCCAACTCCTTGGTTATACTTGAGTTACATTTTGAGGTTTATAAAATGCATATGAGTTTTATTTACATTCATGGTTTCTAGTTGTCCATACTTATTCCACTATTTGAGCATTAAAACAACCACCTATAGGTGGCTGAGCATGGAGTTGAGGTGTTGTATGGAAGAGATAAAATAATGTAATATCTTTTTGAGGTCTCAAGATAGTAGGAAAGTCATGAAAGACCTTAAAAATATTCTAAAAGACAAAAATAAGTATGGAACTAATTTGAGGTTCAAGGACTGAGTTTAGGGATTCAATCCCTAAAGGAGTAAAATAGAGGTCAAGGGGTTTTGTGTGACCTTCCATAGTTTATTTCCTGAAGGTTTCAAGGCATCTAAATGGGTGAACCTTGTAGCCCTATGATTTGATAAGAAGCCTAAAAAGTTTTAAGGGGAAAAAATTAGTGCAACATGGTTTTGGAAAACCTCAAATATGTCTCTGAACCCACTGAAAAGCTTCAATAATGTTTATAGGCCCATAGTGGCGAATGACCTTTGTTACCTTGAGGAGCAATATTGAGCATAAACCCATGAAGGAGATGAATAAACTAGTATAATGAGACAAAATGGAACCAAAGGCATCAAGAAAGGGTTGAGATGGAGTATTATCCATCCCATGGCCACCTACCAGTATCCCTCAAGCATGAAAAATGGTAACCTATAGGTGTTTCAACCTAGTCAGATAGGTAGGGTGAAGAATTAGTTATCTATGCATGGTTTGGATGTTTTTTAATCCAATATAAGGTGATTTTGATGCTAGGATAGTGATATATGTTTCAAATAGAAACCTAAGGAGGTATTTGTTCACTATAATCACCCTAGCCAAGCCCAATGATGACATATAGTAGGGTATTATGAAAAAGTGTCTCAATCAAGGAAAAAAGGCACATATTGAGTCCAAACAAGGCATATAGGTGAGTCCAAGATGTAATATGAATTTTGTGACCTTATAAGGTGTCCCAAGGAGTTTTGAAAATCACAACCAAATTCATAATACCACTATATTGACCTATAGGCATGGTTATTATTGAAGTTTCTCAACTAGAGAGTAAAGACTCAATTTTCAAACTTAAGATGAACATGAGGTAGTGAATATTATAAAGTTAAAACTCATGAATTATAAATAAATTGGATATCACAAGGAAATTTAAACCACTTGTATAGTGCCTCTCAAGACTCAAATATGTACCTACAGGTTAGATAGGTGAGTTGATGCAAACCGAGGTATTGGCATGAGTTATGGTTTTCCTTTGGTAACCAAGGATGAGTGAAGGTGACCTAGAATGTTTTAGGTTATCAAGGTGATATAAATAGGATGTTTTAAACACTAAATAAACTCAATAAGCCATAAAAAAACCTACAGGTAGACCTATATTAGGGGTCTCAGTTAAAATCTCAACCAGGGTACCTAGTTAAACTAGGAATACATTTGAAACCCAAAAGATGAATTTGGATGACATCTTAGGAAATTTAACACCTTAATGGAAAGTATGATAGGGTCATGAGTAATAAATGGGTATTTAAACAAGACATATACAAGTTTCTCAGACCCTTTTTCTCAATCCTATAATAAGGTACAACCTAATAATCTAAGTGGGAACATGAACATGAGAGGTAAAGAAGAGGTGAAGGTTCAAATAAAATTAGGATTGTTCATTATAGGTGTTGAAGTGTTTATAAAATATAAAAATCCTAAAAAAATTATCATATTCATTCCCTACTTATTCTAAGTGGTAACATTCCATACAAGGAGCTTGGAAACCTTTTTTTGCTCAATAGGCAAGTATGAGAATTCAAAAGGAAATGGGTTGCTTAAGTGTGTTAAAAGATTAATAAGAATAAAATTGAAATTATAAACATTTTTAAACCACCTATATGTATTGGTTTTAATTATAAAGGTCATTCCTAAGAGGGTATGAGAAAAATGTAGGAAAATAAGCCCTTTTAAGGCCTTTTTTGGGGAAATGGAGATGGTTGAACACCCAAATCATGGAATTAGACCAAAAACTTTGTTAAAAATCATAATTATCCAAAAATATTCTATTTTTCCTTGTAAATAAAGGATATACCTCTCTATTTTATCTCAGAGGTCAGCCAGTCTAAGAAAATTAGAGTTTGGCAAAGTGACCTGATGAGTGTAAAATGGGTAGGATACTTAATGTGAATATTTAAGGACCTAAATAAATATCTGATGAGGTATATATAATTAAAATAAAGGATAATAATCAATTAATCAAGATCATACTCCTCAAACTATCCATTTTCCTTTGTACACAGTCTAACTAGACAAGGTCTCTACTAAGTCTAGTTGGTGAATGAAAGAAGTTGATAAGGTAAAGTTATTGAAAGGGTATATAGTGGTCTTATGAGATAAAATGGGATGAAAATATTCATAATACACCAATAAAACCATGATTTACTAGTCCTAACATCCAAATCCATTAAGGTGCCTAGTAGACTTATTAGGCTTTGGGAAGGCTTAATATCAAATAGTGATACATTTTCACTTTTAATATTTGGTGAACTATAAAAATGGTTAATGAAGGTAATTAAGGTTTATATACACATTATTTAACTCATAAAATGTAGATGAACACAATAAGAATCCATTTCTATCCCAGAGAGGGCTCAAACCTGAAGAAGGAACAAAATCCAGCTCAAAGGGGTGTGTTAAAATGCTTATATATTTTATATAGTTTTTAATGGGAAAATAAAATACTTAGGGGAGGTAAATAGGGTCCATAAAGGTCATATTTTGAGAATTTTTTGGTAGGTTGGATGTTGGATTTTTATGAACCAACCTTAAGACTCAAAACCCTTCCAAAACCCTTACAGTGACCCAATGGGGAAAATAAGGTTAGGAATATGATATAAAGGAATATTTTGGAATTTAAAAATATTTTATAATGGATAATAATCCCTTAGGATCCCCCCATGTAAATGAGTTATATGAAGTTGTATGTACAACATGCAAAATAGGGGTTTTATCACCATTTTTTATGTTTTACCAGCTATATGAGGATTTTAAAATTTAAATCAAGTTTTTGTGGAATATTATGACTTATAATAACTCGATATGTCCATTTTAGTTCATAAAGATTGTTATAAGTGTAAAAAAATCCTTCTTTTTAGCTAGTCAAAAATGGCATAGTGAACACAAGGGTGAGAAGGGTGAAAACTCAAAGTGAACCCATTTTTAAATAATTATTTATGCCTATAATTAAATTTATGGCCTTAATAGGTTTCATTAACTCCCTCCAAAAAATTTCCGTGGAAAAATAAATAAAATTTTGAGGAAAAGTGTGAGGGGTGACTAAAAATGGAGTTTTTTAGACTATAGATGGTGATGGCTTCCTTCCAAGAATTTACATATGATTAAGATCAGAATAAATTAATTTAATTACATTATTTAATACCCTAAATCCTATCCTAGCCATCATACCTATCCCTAGTTAGTGATGGGATGTTCAAATAGCTCTAAATGATGAAGGCAGTTTATGAGCTAGGATAAGGAATTTTATGACACTTTCCATAGGATTAATGACTTGTATGGGCAATTCGACCTCCTAAAATTTCATGTTTCATCCCATGCCTCTTTATAATTAAAATTTTAAATTCTTTCCTAAAATTTAAAAATTTCCAAGTGACCTTTGGACTTCCTTTGCCTTGTTTCTCTCTCGAAGGCTATGAATATTGACTCTTTTGGCTCTTTTGAGTAGCCTCCATTGGTTAATGGTGAAACCCTATCCAAATGTGTAAGTTAATTACTATTTAATAAATAAACAAGTTATTTTTCCTACTCACATGATTTTTAATTGAGTTTTAGTGCAATCTTGTTGGTCTTTTCTAGTAGAAGAACATCTTTTCTAGCATGTTATGCTTGATTATTCACCAAGTGTACAAAAGAGTGGTTTTTATAGGTATTTATTAGTGTTATTTTAAATTTTATAAGTGTATTATAAGTGTTTTATGAATTTATTCTATCAAGGAATCATTCATTTCTCTCATAAGTATCAACTACCTTCTTGAACCTAGCTTATGAAACACTGATGTGACAAATCAACTTAAATTATGAGTTTTGTGTAAAAGAGGTATTTTTTGACTCTAAGTGGTAAATTTTCAATAAATGGGAGGAAATATACTATTCATGCATCATCTTTTTTATCTTTATTAGTTTTTTAATTAACCCTTTTCATCCAAAGTTTATAGGAAATAAAGTGTTTTCAAAGACTGTATCAAGGGAACTAGCCCTTCTAGAGATTCATCTCAACAAAATTATCACCCATAGCAAGAGAGATGTTTCCATTGTGCCAATTGGATGAAGAGAGATAGGCATCTCCTCAAGGAGTGAAAATATAAGTGACAATATTTACTAGTGACTATTTTTATACTAGTGCTTCTCATATCATTAATGCTTTTTTTGCTACTAATGCTTCTCATGCGAATAGTGTGACACATGCTACTACTCATAGTTTAACTCAAGCCATTAATACTAATATTAATACATCATATTATTTTCACACAAGCAAAAATTATTCCTATAACAATTAAATCTACAGTTAATCAAATTCATACCTTTTAAATCAATAATGCAAATTAGATGATGTAGATGTAAAATCATCTCATTCATCTTCAAAACCAACCTCAATAGGTTTCATGGGGAGTGAAAAACATGAATTCCCCACCCCCTCCCTTAGGGATTCCCATGGTAAATTTATCCCAAATCCATCCCTAATTAATAAAATAATCAAACATCTACAAAATTAACCTCTTGTACCTCAAATCAATAATATTTACATAAGAGGTATCACACCCACCATCACCTCTAATGGATCCACCTATCCCACATTGCATTAAAAACATTTGGTGACCTTTATAAATATTAAGTCAAAATAACACCTTTTCCTCTACCAAACTATTAGATAAAATACTCTCATGAGATGCTTTATATTGGTGCAATCAATATAAAAACCCATTCTATCACTAGTTTTGAAGACTTGGTTAACTCACTAATCCATGAATTTTAAACTAGTGATCTTCACAAGAACAAGTTCACCCACTTTATAAATTGTAAAAAAATTGAAACTAAAGTGGAAAAATACTTCATAAAACAATGGAATAAATTTTCTAACAAATGTGCACATAATATGGTGGATGATAACCTCTTCCATCTATTCTCTAATGCTTTATACCCAAAATTATGATATTGGGTTACGACTATTTCTCCAAGAATTTTGAAATAGACCAAACTAAATGATAATACTTATTAATGTGTCAATTTTATCCATCTCAACTTAAAATAAGCACTCATATGCTCATTAAAAATTAAAAACATCATGAAACTAATGATGGTGTTTCTAATACCTATGACACTATTCATCAATTCAAGTAACCACTATAAATAGTGCTATGGAGAATGCTCCCCTAAAAACAACACTCTTACTTATAAATTTTATCAACCCAACCACACTAATGTTCACAAACCATTATCCATATAATATCTTTAAAAATGTCTACCAAAAGCTCTACCATAATATTTTGACCCCCCGTCATCTTATTAAATCATGGTATGATCTAAGCAAATTTTTTTAGTTTCATGCAAGTTAGAGCCACTCATAATTACACAATATTGCTATGGATTTCTTATTATCACTCAATTTTACACCCTTGGAGATTTAGTTCAATCCTAACATAATTGAGTGAGATAATGGGGTTATCCCTAGAAAAGGGGGTTATCTGTAGTTGGTGTAAACCTCTAGTTAAAAGGGATAGCTCCCTAGATTTGGCTTAATTTCTCTCTTACTAACTAGTTGGTGTATGAAAAAGGATAAGAAACTATATAACTACAATAAAAACTAGAAAAAATATGTGATACACTATAATATTTGATCCAATACTATCACATTATTTTACTTAAAATAGGTACAACTACATATGGTTTATGTTTTAAGAGAGAGTTTCTCACATAAGTATTTCAACATAGAGACTATGTAGGTAAAGAATACAAGGTGAGAGATTCAAAAGACTAATAATACACTATTAAAACTCCAAACACTTATATATAATACCACACATCAATTTAATCCAAGTGACATATAATAATATATTATATCCATATCTAAGTGCACACAAGTAGGAAAAGATGCAAGGATAAGCAATTTTCTCACTAGCATCTATCGATAACTCATTCAACACACTAAAATATGAACTTGGAAAGCTTGAACCAATTTTAATTTATTTTCTTAATGAAAATATGATTATAAAAAATATCAGGCCTTCACTTACCTTTATTTTTCATATATTACAATGTCAAAACTAGCCATACATATAACATCAATGTGTGTGTGTGTGTGTGTGTGTGTGTGTGTGTGTGTGTGTGTGTGTGTGTGTGTGTGTGTGTGTGTGTGTGTGTGTGTGTGTGTGTGAGAGAGAGAGAGAGAGAGAGAGAGAGAGAGAGAGAGAGAGAGAGAGAGAGAGAGAGAGAGAGAGAGAGAGAGAGAGATCCCATGATAATAATGGAATATTTAGGGGTTAAAATAATGGAGAAATATTATTATATTTTTAATATTTATGAGGAATCATTTTAAATCTTTAAAAAGTGTCATTTGATCACAAAATATTTTACAAACTACTTTAAAGTTAGAAGGAGTCAGCCCTTAAGGAGTTCATAAGCCTTCTTAAAAATTGATTTGATTTGTTGTAGAAAGATTCTTAAAATATATTGAAAATACATGGATAAAAATTTACAAGGATGGATTGAAACCTCAAAAACGTGCATGCATCATTATCTTCCCTTGAAATAGGCTTTCTTAAAAGGTGGAGTTAGCTTAACTCATAAGGTGCAAGATGTGATCTTGGGCAATGAAGAGATCACTTGATTCTTATTATAAAACCTATAGATAATAAATTTGAGCCTTAAATATTTCATCACCACCTCTTTATGTATATTAAGTCTCTAATTGACACCTTTCAATTCTTTTCATGCCTCTCAAATATTCACTTCAACATTGGTTGTCTAACACTAGTTGGTAGTTAGGCATAGTGACACATACTAGTTCATTTGAATGGCCATGAAAATTAAAATTAACCCTAATAAAAGGCTAAAAATCATGTTATAATACCCCATAAACACTTCATCTTATGAAAAAGGACTTCAAGGCATCACAAACATGTTGTTCTTTCTAATCTAGATGACTAGTTCTCTCAATCCTAGTACATTTCAAACAACCTTCTTTGAGTAGACCTGTAGGAATAATTTCATGAGTATATGAAATTATTTTGTGCCATAAAGAGTTATAAAACATCCCATATTACCTCCTACAATTATTTTCAATCATTCATCCATGTATGTACACTTCAAAATCATCAAAAGTGGAAAAAAAAGCGCATTTAGTATGTTCATACAGGTGACATCAACGTCAAATTTCTTGGTGAAGATCACCAGAGATTTTTTGACAAGTTGAAAATGTTTATAGAGCTAAAAAAATAAATTTGGAGTCATTATGAGACAAATATATTACATCACATTCATCTAAGGGTTTTATTATCATATAAGACCTATTTGGGGTCTTAATTATCATTCATAAAGCACCAGCCATCAATTAGCCTCATTCCACTTGGATAAATTTATTTACTTACCCCCCCCTCCCAACCTATTACAAATGGTTTGGATTCCCATACAAAGTGTGAACTATGATGTGAACGTATGAATTTTTTCTTCGGGTAGTAGACCTAGTGTTCTTGAACTTGAGAGAGGTCTAATTTGGGTTTTAGGCCTCAAAACTCAATGATACTACTAGTAAATGGTAAAACACCTCCAAAAATTATCTTCCTCATAGTTATATATGATTTTAAAATTATTATCACTCCATTATGTACATTTGGTTTGTTGGTCAAGAAACCTGAGGTTATAGGCATGCCACCTCCTTACTATCCCTCAAAGGAATTTATATTAAAAAATGAGGTTTTCTACATACTAATAGTGTATTGAGACCTTTTATATGTTTATGAATTTCTTCAAAGGCCATCCATGGAATTTTACATGCATAATTTTTGTTTTAGGTTCAAACACACCCCTTGGTCTCAAGGTTGCCCCTTGTTAATGGAATGGGCAAGGTCTGAGACAAAATAATGAGTATGCCCACTACCTATAATACTTTTATGTGACTATGGATGTATTTTTAAAATCACAACCATATTTTTTTTATAAATTTAAAAAGTTTAATTATTCATATAGAGGAATCAAAACATCAATTTCACTTATGACTGGGAAATCTACGCCAGTGGTTTGTAACATAGGGGATTGTATCTTATGATGGGGTCCTTGAACTTGTATGAAATTATCATATTATAACCTTTAGAATTTTAAATTCTCAATATTGACTACAAATATTCTTATCAACTCTATATTTAAACCATAAAACTCTAATCTCTATGCAAATTTGAGATCCTTCTTGAAGCCTTCAAATTGGGCTTGTAATTCTGTGTGTCTTGCTCAGTCAAATAGTGGAAATTAATTTATGGAATCAACACCCATTTCTTATTGAATGGTATTTTATTCACCTCCTTATATTTTATTCACTTGAAGACCTATAACATTTAGTAGTGAGTTTATCTCATCCTCCACATGTATCATTTATAGATGTCTCAAAAAGGTTAGATGTAGGTGCACTCTCCCCATGACCACTAATTCATTAGGAAAACTAAAATTATGATACATTATTTAAACCTTATATGGATTATTTTGGATGTGTTTTCATGTTCTTGTAACATATAGATTCTAAAAATGTTCATTGTTCACATTGAAGGCTCCACCTAATGAGATAAAACTATAACATGAAGAAACATGGAGGTCTCTTGAATTTTCATACACTAGATGAGTTATAATGATATAAATATAGGACCTATTAGACACTTTTCAATCTCATATAACATTTAATATATAATAATTATATCATATTTACAATCAGATTTCTTAGAAATCAAGGTGGTGGTGTTTAGATCCTTCTCTAAGCAATTTGATTTCTTAGAATTTGTTCATAAAAAATAGGAGTTTGAAATAAATATCAATGCCATGAATATCAATCCCATTTGGGTACTCATACCTGGTGAAGATATTAGGATCCATCTCTCTATATTCTATATAGAACAAGCCTTCACACATGACCCTTGTTAAGTTGTCAAAGGACCCGATGAAGTGGAAACTAAGTATTTTGACATTTTTGAACCTATGAAACCTCTATAAACATTTAAAAAGGACTAAGAAATGTGTATATTAAATTTTCATATGTTTACTATTGAAAATGATCATACAAATTATCATAAATACCCATTTTGGCTCAATTTATCCTTATTTAAGCATCAAACTTGCAAGTTATGACTAACCTCTAACTTGTTTTAACATTTAGGAATGTTATAAAACCTATTTTCATTATTTAAAAGTACTATTTTTTTTCCCCACTTCAAATTCATCTTGTAAATGAATTTGGAACCCTTAAGAAGCAATTTCAAGTGTAGAGATCTAGTGAAACTAGATAACTTCATGGAGTTGACATTGCATTTGACCAAGAGCCTACAAGACCTATATGGAGTATATATATTTCATTACCTATGATTATTATTGCAATAAATAATCTTTGAAAAAACTCCCATTTGTCACAATAGAAACCTTAACATCTCCAAAAACCTTAATTTATGCTAAGAAATCTTGGTTTCTCTAAGGTGACTAGAAGTGGGTTTAAACTCATGATTTAGCAAGTTAAGGGCATAGGTAAGTTATGTAAACTTATAGACACTTATAGGATAAGGGTAACATGAAACAAACTTGGACTCATAGAGGTCAAAATGTTGTCACATTTTGATAACATTTCCTTCTTGATCTAAACTTTGATCATGAAATTGTTATTTTAAAGTGTCAACACACATATGACATAGGTTTTAAAGCCCATGAAATGTAAAATAAAAACTAAGCTTTAAATCAAGTTAATGTTGATATTGATATCTATAAATATTCTCTTCCCAACCACCATGATAAAATTGACAAGACTAATCCTTCTACAAATAATGTTGAAAGTTTTATAGACCTCACTACCAATAATGAAAATGTGGTTAATATGACTAACATGCAAAGAGTAGTTGCTTTTATTAACTCAAATCCAACACCTACACATCACACCTCTCAACCATTCTATATCATTTAGTATAATTCCCCATCCCATCTAATGTAAATGGGTTAAGATTGAATTAAAGCCATTGAAGCACCACTCTCAAAAACACAACTTGATTATACCTATCATACCATCTCTACTTTTCACCCAACACCCACACAAGAAGATAACATTACTCAAAATTACAATAGTGTTTCTGCAACCCAATCACAATAAATAACTCAAATAACTATCACACCACCTAAATTCAATCAGCCCATTTTTAATCAACCCAAACCAACTACATCCTATCAACACAATTTTAATTTTACTTTTAATGCTCCTTCCCAAAAGAACTTGAAACATTGTGTGCCTATATCCAGTAATCCTCCCATGGGTTATGATGAATGGGATCCCATAGAGAAACTTTATCATCTCCCATATCAAATGACCTTCCTTGAATTAATGTGAACTTTTCCCCATCATCATAACATTCTAATGTAATTTTTGTTTGAAATGAACATCCCTCATCCTCCCTTGGTAGGATGTGAAGCTACCTTGTCTAGATCTGAAGATAGTATACTTCAATAATGTGAAGAGATGTAAATACATGTTGATTAAATAGTGGGTACTTATCTTTCACTTAAGTTTTATATCACTTAAATTATTCTCAATGAGATTCTACTTCATGTGGATGATGTTCCTCTATTCATTAACATCAAAATTGGTGATATCCAAGTTAAGCATGCCTTAACTAATGAAGGTTCAAGTATTTTCATTTCCTCCCTTTATTTTAATAAGACACTTGGATATTTTGAATGTAACCTCAAATATACATGTATCACATGTCAAGGATATTATATAAGTTAAATTCCTCCTCTATGTTATGTTTGGATTCCCATTACCATTCTTATTATCACCATCTACATGAAACTTATGATCTATAACTTTCCACTTTATTACAACATCTTACTTGGTTGACCTTGGATTTCATCATACAATATCAATCACCTCATCTACATGTTAATGTGTCAAATTCCCCCATAATATATTTATTTAAAATATTCAATGAGTCACCAACCCTTAGAATTTTGAATAATTTTAAGCACGTGGTGTCTTTAAAATTCCTACCCTTGAACCTTTTCCTAGTATCCCATTTAGGGAATCTAAATTCTTCAATTATCTCATCAATTCCATTTGAGGTTATAAAGGTCACCTCAAATTAATTTTTAAAATTACACCTGATCTTATATATTTTGATGATGATCCTAATGAGATTAGCATCAAGATCAAAGCATATGATCTATCCCCTCATATTATCACGCAGCTTACTTCATATTTTTAACCTCAATCCCATCAACCACATGCCAATGATATACTTGTCTTAAAAATACCAAACACTCTATCCATCATGCATCTTATGATGAAAAAATCATACCTAAAGTTAACAACCACTTACATAAACTTGACTATGATGATGGATATGATTTAGATGACACATTTTTATCATACCTAATATTAACATTGACTTGCATACACATGACTATGATGATGGATATAATTTAGATGACACATTTTTATCTAGACTCATCCAAGATATAAATTCCAAAATTATTTGATATCACTCTACTTTATTTCACTATTTTCATTCACCTTTTATAATTCCTTCCTTTATAGTGCCTAATACTAATCTTCTTACTTTTTATCATAGGGTAGAGGTGGAACACTCACATGGTATAGCTCCAGTTACATAATATCCCCTTATGAATATGTGCATGGCTCATTCCATGATAGGCCATTATGATTTTTATAGATACCAAGGTTTTTATGGTTTGCTTCCTCTACAGATGATAACTATTATTCTTAAACTTGTTGCATAACCAGCCTTACCTTTAGATGACTCTAGTCTAGTTTCTATTCTAGCCTTATCTTACCTTGGTGATGCCCTTATTCATTTTCCACAACCTGATCCCATGCTCTCCCAATGGTTTGATCAACCTTATTGTGATATTTATAAAGTTTCTAGTCATTGGACCAAAGATTGCTAGTTATATTAGCCATCCTAGATTCTCCTTTTACCTCTTCAGCGAGTAGGACCCCAAAGCCTAATAAAAATGTATCTATTAATTTCATGTAACATATAACCACTCTTACACTAATTTATATAAACTTATGTAATTTATTAACACATTACGTCTAGCTATTGCTCAACCCAAAGATAAGACCATACCTCCTATTAAGTTATTATTAGTGAATATCATTAAATATGGGTAAGTATACTATATTTATCACTAGTGTGGTTCACATCATATTGATAATTTCCATATTCTCTATCATCACATTTTTATCACTCATAATCGACACCCACCTCAGTCATTCCTCCTTCTATAAGTTTCACACATAATAAGGATCCTTCTCTATAGGTTACACCTCCTTCTTACCTCATAGATACTATTCCCATACAAGAATATATTCCTCTCCTTGAATATCATATGCATGATATCCCTCATGAGTATGATTTTTAATTAGTTACACCTACATTTTTAGTTGAGGAGATTCAAAATGAAATCTTTGAACAAATTTATATGAAGATTAATGAGACTCTGGTTACCATCAAAATTTATCTTCATAGAGATGTTTTGGATGTCATGGATAATATTTGTGGCCAAATTTATCATTATTTGTGAACAGAACATGGTTTTATTTCATATTATTCTATTTTATGATTTTGGTTTGGATTTTTGATCCATTTTTATATATCTTATACACTTGACTATGTGTCAAATTTGGTTTCACTTTTCTATGTTACATGGATCATTATATTGTGTTGTTTATGGTTTCATTTATTTTCATGATTTTACATTTATGATTATGATTTCACTTATTTCTTAGATTCATTTTATTTTACAATGAGTTTTTTCTATCTTATCTCACTTAAAAGCCACATAATTATTAGTGTGACTTGGTTATAAAAACCTTGATTTCCTTAATAATCTCTCTCTACCATATGATCAGTTAGCAAATAAACCTTCTCATTTTACTACTAATTTTTACCAAACTACTTTGATCTCCCTTTATTCCTTTATCTTCCTTTTAGAAACTAAGTATACATATAGTTGACGCTTGAGATTCCATATTGGTTCATAGGTAAGCTTAATTGTTTACATCAATAATATCTTTGGATACTTAACCTCATTTATACCAAATTATAAATCTCATTTGTTTATATCACTTATATCACTAATTTTGGTTATTTCAAATCCATATAGAGGAGGACTCATAAAAACTATAAATTTTTTAAAATCCAAATCATTTAAACAAAAGACAACACACAAATTCAAAAATATAATCACACTAAAAGACATGATTCATATCACATATATTATTTTTAATCAAATTTAAAACTCCATAGTTGGCCTCATGATATATTTGAGGTCCATTCAGATGTGGTAGGCTAGTAGATTGGGATAGGAGAATAAATTAAAAAATATCTATAAGTGTTACCTACTTTCTCACACAAATACCCAATCTTTGCAATAAATAGATAGATCTATAAGAGCTCCTAAGGAAAGGGGAACATGTTTTAGGAAGGTAGGTATATTTTAAATATCTTGTTCATATAACCTACATGATTTGATCTTAATATCACACCTATTTGCCTATATAGCTTTGTGTTTATTATAAGCATGAATCCTTTGTATTTTGATAGTCACTAAACTCTTAGTGTCTCCCTTTTTTTACCTAGTATGCCTCATGTTTCCTAAATTATTCTCATATATGGCTTTGTCATGATTTTTAAATTACCTCTTTCATTAAAACATTCTTAATATTTCCCCTTGAGAAATGTTTCTTTGTTAACCAATCATTCCACTCAGGGTTTCCATTTGTGAGTTATAATCTAAGACCATGGATAATAATAGGATCTCCTCACAAATCACCATAATACGAAAATTCCTTACTACCATTTACCTCATTGGTGTTCTCCTTGTGAATTATCATGTAAGACCATGGATAATACCAAGCCCTCCTCATTAATTACCATATTAAAAATCAACTTTTAAATCATTCACCTAGTTGTTTCCACCTCATTAGTGCTCTCTTTATGAGTTGAAATATAAGACCATGGATAGGACAAAACCCTCCTCAAAAAATATTACAATACCCATTTCATACTATAATAAATTCACAACAAAATTACATGCTTCAAATTTGAGATAATTTATTTTAGATTATGAGATACACATCATTGGCATATTTGAAATCTTGATTTAGTATAATTTATGCTTATTTTATAAGCACTTAACTTTTATCTTCTTATTTTTTGTTTGCATGTATGTTTACAACCATTTTATTAAATTTCTCATACTTTACAACTTGAATTAGTGTGATTAATTTGATTTCCACTTACATTTTGTTTTTATTTTCATACTTTCCATCTTGATTTAGTATAACTAATTAAATTTATAGTTGTATTATTTTTATACCATTGAATTTCATGTGTATTTCCTTTAAATTACAAATTTTCATACATTCCAACATGATATAGTATGATTTTTATTTTTTTTAACCTGGTAAAAATCTTTACATGGTTTAAAAACATTTACTACCATTTACTTTACCACTTTGGTTTATTATATTTATTCATATTTTGTTTTTACATAGTTCCCATCATTGTATCATGTGTATTACATTTATTTTGATTAATTATAGTTTTCCAAATCATATTTGCCTTTTTATTTTTAACCATGAATGTGTATCACATAATGCTATAAAATAAAACATATATCACATATTTCCCATAACATATACAATAAAAACAAAATACATGTGCTATAAAGGAAATACATCCATGCATCCACATTCAAATCCTAGTACAACTCATAAGATCAATGAACTATCAACACACACACACACACACACACACACACACACACACACACACACACACACACACACACACACACACACACACACACACACACACACACACACACACACACACACACACACACACACACACACACACACACACACACACACACACACACACACACACACACACACACACAACACACACACACACACACACACACACACACACACACACACACACACACACACACACACACATCATGTGTTTTATATAATACAAGTACAAAATAAACTATCTACAACTCTAAGGTTGTGCTCCATTTTTTCTATCTTATGGCCTAGCCATGCTATCCATCGATGTCTATGGTTGACCCCTTTGAATGGTGTGCTATAAAAAATTAGTCTAGGATCTCAATCTAAAAACCTACCCCTATAATTTAGTCACCTAGGCCTATACCTAGCCTAGTTGGATAATAATCACCATGTGTGTAGTTTGCTCTTATGGTAAGGCTTACCAAGACTAATCTGCTTCATCTCCTACCCCTATAGGTGGTTGCAAATCATCACCTCACACTTGTATCTATCATGTGGCCTCTCCCACTAGTATAAAATAACTCACATGATCTAGGATAGATAGAACTATTGAAATCTAGAATTTCATCCTATGTGGGAGAGTTTTCTAGGCTCTCTCACTCCTAGCTACAACCATTAGGATAACCTTAGGTTGTAGGTATCATATGGTGAGGTTGAACCTCTGAAGTAGGCTAGTTTCCTCTTTGATGATCACCTAAACTAAAGCTAAACTAATGGTCCATGGGTAAAAGGGTTAGAAAGGGAATAAGGGCTTCTAAGAAATCTAACTAGGTGATATACCAAAGCTAAATGGGGAAATATCAATAGATTAAACCCACACTAATTATATAGAGGACAATACTGACTTACACAATCTCAAGATCAAGTTGGTTTCATTAGTATTTCATGGAGAAGGTTTTATAATTAATGAATGAAAATAGAGAGGAGTTATATGATTCACTGAAAGCTCACTTTAGTGGTAGAAAGAAAACTATATCAGACCTATGAATAACCTTAAAAACACCCTAAATAAGGATATAAAGGAGGAACATAGATGAGGAAGATTCTCCTTCACACATTACCATAGTGCACAACTCAAAAGACATGAATCCAAAGAAAGAGATAGGCAAAGAAATTCATATTACATCAAGAGGTAGTTACTACAAGTGCTTGACAAGGTCAAGCCTAATTAAGATGAGTATATTTTTTGATATCTAAAATAATCTCCCATCTCTTAGAAAGATTAAAAAAATATAAAAAAACTAGGAACCATTTAAAAATGAGAAGAAAGGACTATATAAAAAAAGGGGGGGAGAGAAAAGGATGGGAACTGACTTGGGACTTGATAGATGAGTTGCTACACCTTTTCAATGAATGTTCCACCATCCCTTTGATCAATGAGATCATTGTTCTACATATTCTTATTTGAACCTATATTTATTCCAATGATCCTAAGATCTCCAAATAATTGGGAAACACACTAAAAGATAAGAAAACTCCTATAATGCCCTTAATGTTTAAGCTAATTTCTTTAACCACCAAATCTTTCAATTAATCTGCATTCTATCTTTCAATTATCTTCATGATGAAATCAATATCCTCATATCTTTATGACCATGATGGATCCATGTATTTGAGGGTGTAGGACTTGTTTTATCAAGGATGAGGCCATGTTTTTGCATTGGTAACTCGTCTACCCCATGACTTGAAGCTTGGGCCTAGATTAACTATAGGTAAAAACCAATCTGAGATCCATTTGTTTTCGTATAATCCTTATATAAATTCATAGCATATATGACCCTTACTATACTCCTATTAGGTCTAAAAATGCCTAAATATTCTTTACAGGTCTTCTATTCACAATGGTGAATACATCTGGATGATTTGATCCTATATGATATAAATTTGTGATCCACAAGTCTATTCTTAGCTTTAATAACATCCTCTTTTATTATTTACACTTGGATGCATCAAATAGACCACTTCATGTCATTTTAATGAGCTTTAATAGTCTTGGTAATAACCTAAAAAACCTTGTTCTCATGGTCAAAAAAGGCCTTGCATCCTTTTCCTTGGGCCCCTTTTGCTTCTATACCCTTTTTGCTCTTCTGGGCCTTTTTTTCCATTCAGGCCCTCAAAGGATTTTACACCATGGTCTTTGATAACTTTTACACTTTTTTCTTATAAGGTAAGTGGGGCAAACTAAAAAAAATATTGATGCTTAAAAAACCTCAAGGACCTACCACATGTCCTTTTATTAGCTCATCAGGCAATTCTTCACCTTTACACCATCCTTCGTAGGCCCTTCTTGATAACTTCATTTGGGGCACTTTGCCTCAGGATGACTCCTTCAGTAATTTTATGAAGGACTATTTCCTTTAAGATTTTTAAAAAACCATTTCCTTTGAGAAAATTGTCTTAGATAAATTTCCCAAAAGAATTCCTTTTGAAGGAATTTCTTTTAAATCTTCTCCCTTTTGTACTTAGGCACTTAATGAAAATTACCCTTCAAATTTCTTTTTACAGGATCTTAATCTTAATATTTGAAAATGAACCTTCTCAAAAGGCACATACCCTTTTGGAAACCTATTATCAACCATCGAAACCCTAAAATAGACTTCTCAAAAGAAACATACCCTTCGTACTGCTTGTTTTGTTCTTTTTATCCAAAAGTGCCCTTCAAAAGAATTGGAATTGCCTTAATTTTTTTTGAATTGGACTAATTTTCCAATAAAATTTCCCTTTGGCTAGCTTTGGTTTTCTCATGACTCACAACCTACTAGCCAGATTAAGCAAAGTACCCAAAGTCTTTCACCTTGTAATTTTGTAAATGTTGGAGTCCATAGATGTTCTGATGGAGTACATAGCTTTTTTGATGGAGTCCATAAATTTTTTGATGGAATCCATAGAACTATGTAGGCCTAATGTTTTTGCATTTATGACCCCTAACTGTTTGGTTTCACCATGAAACCTACTCAAAAACCTCTTCTTTGCTTTGTATAATTATCCCTTAAAATTTGAAAAAATACACTTTAAGCAAACTTAAAGTGTTTGAAAAGCTTTATGAGCACTAAAATATCTCTTAAATCCACTCATTCCATCTATAACATTTGTTCATCCATTCATCCATTAGCAATTTGATCCATCTAGGCACAACTTGGTATGTGGCCCAAATTTTGCCAACATTTTTGGTGACTTACAAGGAAGCATGCATGTTATGCTTGAGAACCCAGACCACTTTCCCTATCTATTCCATTGGGTATGGAGTCATTAGCCTCTATAACTAGGCTGGTATAAAATTGGATATAAGGCTAACCCTTTCTAAAACTTCCTCTGAAGCAACAAGGATAAAACAAAACAAAGTGCCCAAGGTATTTGGGAAAGGAAAAATAGAATAGAAAGTAAATGTGCACAAGGCACTTATTAAAATGAAACTAGACAAGAAACAAGGACCAAACAAATGTGCTAAAAAAAACACTTAGAGGACAGCATGTAAATTACTCTAACATGTAAATGGATACAATCTATAAGTATTTTCCACTCAGGTCAAATGGAAAACTATTTTGTGCACCTTAGATCTTTGAAGCATACTTTTTTTTTGTCAATATCTCCTTTTTGTAGCTATGAGAAATTATATTCTCATGTCTTCTTGGGGAAGTGACTGTTTCTTTTGCTTTCATTTTTAGGTACATGAATTATAATCATGGGTCCAAGACCCAATCATACTCCTAAAATTGTGAACTTTGCAATAACAACTTCAATTCTTCCTCATTCATAAGTTGTTGATCATGAACATCTAGACCAACTTGACATTTCTCCTTTGACATATTTTTGAGGTTAATCTCTAAGGGAGATGGACCTGACCCTATGGCTTCTTGAGGCCATTTGAACTCCTCAGCTTCCAATAGTAGAGAGATGTCTGAAGTTGGAGAGAAAAGTTTATAACCATGTTTCAAAAGTTCAAACATGTCATCTCCTAAGAGAATAACTACCTCTTACTTGATGATAATACTCCTCTTATCTTATAATGGACCCCATTCAAGTAAATAAAAACCTAAATTTAAGATATCAAACAAATAAAAATATTTATTCTCATGAAGATATAGTTTAATTGGAGCCTTTTCAAACTAAAATTTAGAAGCAAGCATATCAACTTCTTAACCAACAACATGAGGCTATGAGCCTTCTTTTGACATCTTATATTGGTCAATCAACACTACTTCTTTCTCAATATCAAGCTAATGATTGAGCATGGTCTCTATTTTAGCTTGTTCTTCTCTTACAAGCTTTTGTCCTTCATGATAAATGATAGTTTCTATGTTATCAAGGAGATCATAGAGAACATCATTAATTTATCAAACTAGGACATCTTTCTCCAACACATCAGCAACCTCTTCCTCATGTACTTGTATTTTAGCCTCTATCTAAACTTTATCTTGCACTTGTTCCATCTCTACAGCATCATGGAAAACTAAAGCATATATATCCTTGCCAAGATGTGTCACAATCATGATTTCTTCTTCCTAGTCACTCAAGTCACCTTTATTTCCTATTTATTTAGTTTCATCTTATTGATTTGCCTCATAAAGGAGAGGTTTTTTTTAATATATTGGCCTAACAAATCCTTGAAAATACTCAACAAGGTGAGAAAGGTCCAAAAAAGCTAACATAGGTACCTAATTTTGAACTTGAAGTTACTCTTCTTGGATCACCTTTACCTCCTCTTCTTGATTCTTTGCCTCTTGAATGGATCTCCATGAAGGAAGGGATCTAGGCTTTTGAAAGGAAAGGGGAAGAAGCTACAAGGTCTCTTGTCTGACTTTAGCAATCACCACCTCCTCCTTCTTCTGCCCACTACTTTGGATGGATTTCCAAGATGGAAATGACCTAGCTTCTTGAGGAGGAAGGGATGGGAGTTGAATGACCTTGGATTTACTTGAATGCATAACTTGGATCCATGATGGTAGAGGTAGAGGTTATACTTTGATATTTTTATCATGGTTCTCCTCTTCTTTCCTTGCTTTTAGCTCTAATTCTCTAATTTGTTTATCAATATTCTCTTGAAATAGCTCCTCTTTAAGGTGATTAGGGGCTTCATGAAGGTCAGGGACATAAAGAGGATCTTGAAGAGGGATGAGCAAGGTTTTTAGGGTTCATCTCCTTCTTTATCTTATGTATTTAAATCTATATTTGTTTCATTTTTTCCACCCCATGACTTCACCACTTGATTTCAGCTTATAACCCTGAAGGACTTCATAAGGGGTTCTTGAGGAAGGATGGAGTCTTGGACACAAATAGTAGGCTATCCCACAATAATCTTTAATTTTCTTTGACAACTCCCTTCGATAAATTCTTGAGAAGGAAAGGTTTGAGGGACATATGAAGAACATATAACTTTCAAAGGATTACTTGGAATGGTATCTTGAAGAGGAAAGGATGGAATATAAGAAGGCTGAGATGCTATATATATATATATAGGCATAAAATGTTGGTGAGGTTTCCTCTACTATTCCTCAAGTCCTTTCAACTTGTCTTTAATGCTCTGAATGTAACCCCCTATATTCATCATGTCATCTATGAGTTTGTTCTAATTTTCTCTCTCAATAGGTGTCCATTCTACTTTTATTTTCTACAATGAGTCCCTCACATAATGGATCTAGTGGGTAGGGACATCTTGGCCATAACATTTTCATGAGCACAACTCTAGTGCATGATTGTCAAGTCTTATTGGTGTTTGCTTAAGTGATGGTATGGATGGATCATGATAAGGTTGATGAGGAGCAATTTTATGATGGGCTTGTTGTCCATAAAAAGGGTTAGAGTAATATCCTTGATGATAAGGATCATGAGAAACCTGACAAGGCTCTTCATAACTTTAATAGAGCTCATGGTAGGGATGATAAGAATCACATGGGTCATGAGGATCATATTGGTGCTACTGATAAGGAGGTGGATAATAGGGATATTTACCATATCTATTCATATTAGCCTCATATGTTAGTGAGATGTAGGAACTAATTAAAATCTATAAAGAGATAAATCTGGTCTACTCATAACCAGAAGCTTTGATTTGGAGTCACCATTAGTGCTAATTACTTGCATCTGAAAGATGATAGAGGAGAGACACACCAACAATCTTCATTACCTTGGTCCCAATGGGCATGATAAAAACTATTGTATGATAGAATTCAACCCTTTGTGGGAGAGTTTTTTAGGCTCTCTCACTCCTAGCTATAAGTGTTGGGATAACCTCAAATTGTGGGTATCTTGTGCTAAGGTCCAACCTTAAAAGTAGGTCGGTTTCCTCTTTTATGCTCACCTAAACTAAAGTTAAACTAATGTTCTATGGGGAAAAGGGTTGTAAAGGGGATAAGGGCTCCTAAAAAATTAAACCAAGTGATGCACCAAAGATAAATGGTAAAATATCACCAGCTTGAACCCACACTAATTCTGTAGAGGGCAATACTAACTTGCACAATCTCAAGATCAAGCTGGTTGCATTAGTATTTCATGGAGAAGGTTCTAGAAGCGATGAATGCAAATAGAGAAGATTTTTATGACTCACTAAAATCTCACATCAATGGTAGAAAGAATGCTAAACTAGACCTATGAATATCCTTGAAAACACCCTAAACAAGGCCAAAAAGGAGGACCATAGATGAGGAATATTATCCTTCACACATTACCATAGTGCACAACTCAATAGACATGAATCCAAGGCAAGAGATAGGCAAATAATGTCCTTTTATTACATCAAGAGGTAGTTCTTACAAGTGCTTGACAAGGTTGAGCCTAATCAAGTTGATCATATTTTGTAATATCTCAAAGAATGTCCCATCTCCTAGAAAGATTAAAGAATTCTAAAAAAATTGTAACCCTTTACAAATAAGAAGAAAGGGATATATATAAAAAATGGGGGGAGATAAAAAGAGGGGAGCTCACTTGGGACTTGACAGATGAGCTACCACACCTTTGTAATGAATGTTCTACCATCCCTTTGATCAATCACGGTACTATTCTACATTTTCATATTTGAGCCTTTATTTGTCCCAATGATCCTGAGCTCTCCCACTAATTGGGAAACATGCTAGAAGACAATAATACTCCCAAAATGACTTTAATGTTTGAGTTACTTTCTCTAACCACCAGATCACTCAATTGATCTATATGTTATCTTTTAATTTTCTTCATGATGAGGACAAGATCCTCATATATTTATGACCCTAGTGGAGCCATGCCTTTGAGTGGTGTAAGACCTATCTTGTCAAGGATGAGTCCATGTTTTTGTATTAATCATCCATTTAACCCATGACTTGAAAATTAGGCCTAGATTAACTATAGGTATAAACCAATCTAAGATCCATTTATTTTCCTATAGTCTTTATATAAATTCATAAAATATACAACGCTTATTGGACACTTATTAGGTCTAAAAAGGCCTAAATAGTCTTTACAAGTCTTCTATTCACAATCACAAATACATCTAAATGATTTGACCTTGTACAATATAAATTTGTGATCCACAAGTCTATTAGCTTTAATAGCATCCCCCTTTGTTCCTTGTGATTGGATGCATCAGTTAGACCACTTCATGTCTTTTGAACAATATTTAATAGCCTTGAGAAAACACTACAAAACCTTTTTCTCATGGTCAAAAATATCCTTGCATCTTTTTCATGTGGCCGCTTTTGCTTTTAGACCCTTTTTTCTCTTCTAGGCCTTTTTTCCATTTAGGATTTTGGGGGATTTTACACCATGGTATTTGGTGACTTTTCCACTTTTTTATTAGAAGGTAAGTGAGGCAAACTAAAAAAATACCGATACTTAAAAAAACCCAAAGACCTACCATGTGTCCTTTTCTTAGCTCATCGGGCAATTCTTCATCTTTGCACCATCCTTCATAGGCCCTTCTCGATAAATTCATTTGAGGAACTTTGATTTAGGATAATTCCTTTGAAATTTTTTTGAAGGACCATTTCCTTTGGGGAAATTGTCCAAGACAATTTTCCCAAAAGAATTCCTTTCGAAGGAATTTCTTTGGAATCTTCTCCCTTTTATACTTAGGCACTTTATGAAAAGTACCCTTTAGATTTATTTTTAAAGGATCTTCATCTTTGAAAATGAACCTTCCTGAAAGGGACATACCCTTTATAGACCATCAGAACCCTGAAATGGACTTCCTAAAAGGAACATACCCTTTGACCTTCTTGTTTTGGTCTTTTTGCTCCAAAAGTTCCCTTTGGAAGAATTGGAATTTCCCTTCATTAATTTTTAAGTGGACTAATTTTTCAATAAAATTGCCCTTTGGCTTGCTTTGGTTTTCACATGACTTGCAACCTGCTAGCCAAATTAAGTAAAGTCCCTGAAATCTTCCACCTTGTACTTTTTTAAATGTCGATGGAGTCCATAAATGTTTTGATGGAATTCATAGCTTTTATGATATAGTCTACATATTTTCTAATGGAGTTTGTATCACTATGTAGGCTTAATGCTACTACATTTATGACCCCTAAATACTTGTTTTCACCATGAAACCTACTTAAAAAACTCTTCTTTGCTCTATAGACCTATCCCTTAAAATTTGAAAAAATATACTTTAAGAAAACTTAAAGTGTTTTATAATATTTATGATCACTATAAGATCTCTCTATTCCACTCAATCCATCCAGAACATTTGTTCATCCACTCATCCATTAGCAATTTGATCCATCTAGGCATAACTTGGTATGTGGGCCAAATTTGTCCAACAAGAACCATAAGATTATACAAAGTGATAGGGCCATATGGGGATAACACCCGATCCAAAATTTCATGTAGTGTAACCATAATTAGGTTTCCTCATCTAACCTCCTCTACATTAGGATCTACATTACTATAAACCATATATACATAGAATCATATTTGTGTGTGTGTGTGTGTGTGTGTGTGTGTGTGTGTGTGTGTGTGTGTGTGTGTGTGTGAATGCGTGCACGCACGTGTGTGCCTGTGTGTGTGCATGCAGGTGTGTGTGTGTGTGTCTGTGTGTTGTGTGTGTGTGTGTGTTTGTGTGTGTGTGTGTGTGTGTGTGTGTGTGTGTGTTTGTATCTCAAACCTTCTATCTATCATAAAAAACAATGCAAATAGTTTTTTATATCAAAAAATTAAACTCATTTAAAAAAATTCTTACTAATGATAGTATCATCGACCATGGTCTCACCATCTTCTCTCCCACTAAACACCTCCTCCATTGGATACCTATGCACTAATTCAAAACTAAGAGTCACCATGTGATCTCATCATGGTTCCCTCTTCAATGGACTCTTTATCAACCAATTGTGTCTTGTAACTCCTATAAGATCCCCTTATGTGATAGCCAACACCTATGTCTCCTTGTGTTTATGGTGTTTCCATCTTTGATTAGCTCATGGAAGTTGATGATGCCTCTATTTTCATCCCTATTGTGTTCCCAATATTTAAAATAGTTTTGTTCATTTTTTTTTTTAAATAAACTACTTGAAAACTTAAAATAATAAATAGGGTTATTAATACTACATGTGATTAGAAAGGACCATGAACCGTTTATCCGATGATGTGATAATTCCTTTTTGTCTTGGGAGGATTAAAAATTTGAAAAATCAAATAAAGATAGATTAATATGATATATGAGTGGGATTCTTGGTATGATACAAATACAAAGAAGTGGTACACTTAATTATAAAGATGACAGTCCACTATCTTAGCACTCAAGTGGATAAATATAATAGATGAAAAAAATCATTTAATAATAGAGATAAGATAATGAAATGATTTAAGATCTAATCTACATTTATTGGATAGAGATTATAAAATTAGATGTTCTAATAATCTTCAACAGCATCTTTTTCATCTTGAATCACTTCTAATTGATCAATAATGGATTCTAAAGTGGGGTCAAACATAATATCACAAAATTTTTGTTTAAATTGGTTTGAGAAAATGGGATACATAACTATAGGAAAATCTTAGATGGTAACCACTTCATGAATAAATCTAGGTAGAGTCATCTGCAAGAAACCCATGTTGTAAGAAAAAGTTGTCTAAAATGTAAATTAGACTACTAACTAAAAGAGATTCAGGTGTAGACAAAATGGGTTTTTATCAAAGATCGATGTTAATTTATAATATCAATGTTAATTTAAGGAATCAATGTTGATTCGATCAATGCAGATAAGGATTTGAGGATAGGATTTTAAAAGATGGTTTTAATAGGATTTAAGATGGTTTTGGGATGTCTCTAGATGACTAATTATATTATAACACTAATTATAGGGATAAAACTAAATATAATATAAATATAATCAATTTTAGAATGAATTTGATAAAACTTTACATCACTTTCAACATGTGGTAGACTACAAAGTTGATAAGATGATTCTTGATCTGAGATGGGTGTTAATGAGTTGAGGTAGGTTTAAAATCTCTTATCAAATAAATAATTCACTAACAGATACTTGAGAGAATTTTTTTAGCATTATATTTTAATTATAAGTACAATAAATTAGTCCTTCAGCGTAGGGGAGCCTATGGTTAAATTGGCATCAACTCAATAGAATTGGCATTATTCATAGGGATTGGCAATGATTCTTGGATAATATTAGAAAAGCTATTAGAGTGGTTTCAAATGAGAATTTAAATTAATCCCAAAGTTTTTTAAGACTAAAGGAAGCAAAAAAATTGTAATTAATGAAAATAACAAGCACATTAGGGTAGTGCACCTACTTCTCACTCCTTGAGCACAGAGGCATCAGATATCATACAACATGAAAATCCTTTTATGAAAGGAATACCTTGTCTAACCTCACATAGATGGAGTGGTACAAGACCTAGAATAATATTAGTAGGTGTTATAGGGTTTACAAGAGGCATATGTTATTTGGATTCCATTTCTCAAGTTTCCATCATGGGCAGGGGTACAAAGATATCTAGCAAGGAGACAACTAGATAGGTGGGTGCAAGGGTAGAGAATGGAACACCTACATTACTTATAATTTGAGAGGGTGTAAAGATAGTTCAATTTGATTCATAGTGTCCTAAATTAACCTTAGTTATACTTTAGGGATGACATAGATACTAAGATAATATAAGCCCACTATGTTGAGCCATAAGTAGGGCCAGAGGAGGATCCAGTGGCTATAGATGTGGATGATATAGGAGCTACATTATCACATTCATTATGGTGGTTAGGTCAGTTGGGAGCAAGGTAGGAGAGCATAGTACAAAATCAATAAGATGGGGATGATTTGGATATTGAGGAGGTTAGGGAGTAAGAGATAGCAAAGTAGGGGCCAATAGAGGACGATCCAGAGATAAACATACATGATATTATTATAGAGAATGATGCACTAAGGGTAGAATGGGATGCATTATAGGGCCAAGTAACTACACTATAATAACCTTTGGTAAAATAAAAAAGGATATATGATGTCTTATAGGTTAAACTAGATGTTTTATAGGTGTTAAAATTAGGCAGTGTGAGATCATGATAGATACAAGGCAAATAGGGATAGTCTGAGGGGATGGGATATGGTGGTGGCAGGTCAAAGAGGCATAGGAAGAGTAGGGATTAACATAGGATAAGGAGAGATAGTGAGCCTAAATAGGTACTAATACATCATCTATATCTCTGATATTATGAGATTATTATACTAGAGAATCTACTAGATGTACCTCAATATGTGAACTATGTTTTGACATAGGCTAGAACATCCTGACAGTCACAAGTTGACACATCTAGCTTGGGGAGTGTGACATAAGGGGGAGGTGTCAGGGATGAAGGAAAGGGTGGAGATGAAGGATCTAATGTAAGAGGGGCCCAACATCTAATTTAATTACATATAGTCTATGCATTAATGATATTTTGTTCATTGTATTGGCCATAGATCCACATATTATATTATTACTAGTGAGAGAGCCATCTTGTACTTTATTATTTGGAGCTATTTATGAGTTGTATATATATATAGATTTTAAAATTTGATCATGAGTTATTTTTTTACATTTTTAGATTATTCTAATGTGATGTGATTTATAGATTTTATATTATGTGATTCATTTAAGTTTTCACCATGGTTATGGATTAGCTATGTGATTATGATATGTTTTGTAATTGTGTTTTTTTATGTTATTATGGATGGTAATAATGGGATTTTATAGTGATTAATGATTTTATATATTTTAACATTATGATATTTGATTAGGTTTATAAAAAATCATAAATGAGGTATTTATGACTCCTTATCAGCTTGGACTTTAACCAGAGATAAACAATTTGTTACATCTACATGTGCATCCTTTGTTTAATGTTAATAATGACTTTAAATAACCTTGTGTCAATTAATTTCATGAATTTTTATAAGGGAATTAATATGGATTTAACTTTTATATGATATAATTAAAAATATTATATTTTTAGGAATGTAAGTCTCATCTCATATTTTTAGAGATATAAATCTAACCTTATAACCTTTCATGTAGACTGATTAATGTAGGAAGTCTACAATATTGGAGAAATTTAATCAATGTGGAAAGTTTTATTCATTTATTTTAGATTTTCCCTTTAAGGATTCTTAATTTTATAGGCATTATTTAGAAAATTTATCAATGCAATATTTTTCCATTGTAATTACTATTTTAAATACCCATCCTTCAAGGCAGTGGTCTATAATTTAAGATATATGCTTGCACAACTATGCTTCAAGGGAGCAGTCTATGATTTTTATGCCTTTTTATGGATAGATGTCCTTTAATGGATTAGTATATATTTTTTCCATTTTTTATATATATTTTTATCCTAGATTTTTTATTTTTAATTAAGATAACCAAGGTTATCTTTAAAGATGCTTACACAAGATGATATTTTTATCCCTAAAAAAACTTTTTTTGGTGAGAGATTTTTAAGAAATAATGATTTAGAGATCCTTCATATTAAAATCAAAGCTTATCCATTTATAAAATGATATGAATAGATCTAGGGTATCCATATTTAAGGTGATGATAGGCATGTTACCATATATCTACATGTTTATCTATCATTATTAGGTATTTTATGGGTGATGGGAGATGTAACTTTAGGTTTTTCTGAGAGCAAAAGAGGATAAATCCTACTGAATATAGTTTTTTTTTATGTCTATTAAAAATAAAAAGTATGCATATGCAAATAATTAAGAGTCTCACATTCTATTTTTCCCTCAAGAGAAGCCAAATGAACTGCCCTATATCCATATTTATGAGTAATAATATATGGTCTAAGCCAATTCAGAGAAAATTTTCCTCTTTTAGTTTTTCCCATATTTTTTACATGTTTATTTATATAAGGAAAATGTTGGAAATATTAAATCATTATTATTTTATATATGTGGAGATTGTTGAGGTTCATGGATCGATGCTCATTTAAAAGTTCAAGTTGTGCTAAATGTTCTTGATGAAAATCCTCCTCAGAAACAATGTCTCTAAGATAAATTCAAAGAGAAGGGATTTGTATTTATGGAGGGATGACAAATTTTGTGTCATTGACCAAATAAAAAGGTGTAGCACCAGTATAGGTTCAAAATCTAGTATACTAATCCCATAAGGTAAAGGAATATGAAGATACTAGTTTTACCCAACCTCAATAACTACTTTGGTTAGCATTTTAATTAGTGTTTTATTAAATTAATTGGATTATCTATTATCTTGAAGATAATAAGGTGAATAAAACATTAGCTTAATTTCAAAGATTCATAGACTCTCTTGACTTGCTTATTTTTAAAATATTTTCCATTATCTATAATTATCTTGTGAGGGACACCAAAGTGACAAATAATATGATGATTAATAAATCAACAATATTATCTACTTTAGTTAAAATATGTGTAATTTCCTCCACCCATTTAGTGAATCATTCTATGGCAATATGATAAAACTATGTCATTGGGAAGATTTAGGATTAATTTATATTATAAGATCTAACCCCATTAAGAAAATTGCCAAAAGGTGTAGGCCACTTTCAATGCATTACTAGGGATGTGTGAAATATTAACATGTTATTAACATTTAAATAATTTCTTAACATATTCATAATAATCCCTATTTAGAGTAGGCTATTAATAACCCATTTGAAGAATTTTCTTAGCAATAAAAAAATCACTAAAGTGTCCTCCACACAACCTATCATGCATTTTTTAGATTACAAGAGTAGCCTCAATATTCTAAACACATCGAAGGAGTAGAAAATCAAATACACTATTATAGAGCACACCCCCTAGTATAAATTAATGAGTGGTCTACTACTAAAAATCATGCTTAGTATTCTTAGATAAATTAGGAGGGATAATACCTTTAAACAGGTAATTGAATGTTTATGTGTACCACAGATCTAACCTATTTTCTTCCATAGTATGGATAGAATGTAAATTGGTTATGATATAAGAGGGTTGGTTTATTTTTTTATTATCACAAAAATCATGGATTATTAAGGGGAAGATGGGATAAAGGAAGTTAAGGATGCCATGGTATCTACAAAATTATTAGTTGATTAAGGAGTGGCTTGGATGGTGTAGTAATAAAAAGTGGCTAATATTTGATCTTCTAACACTTTGTAATTATAAAGGATGTCATTCTTACATTGATGCATGCCATTGATATAATTAAAAACAATTTTTAATCTTGATATATATGACGTGAACTAACACCTAGGGTTAACCTAGTTCAAAGACCTAAAATCAAGGATTCATACTCTACCATATTATTAGTGAAATCAAAATCTATATTGAAGGATAGAGGCATAATATAACCCTTGAGAGGTATTAGAATAATTTTAGTACCGCGCCCCCCCCCCCCCACACACTCACATTTTGATCCATCAAAGAATAAAGTCATTTAATAATTAGGATCCACCTAAGATGTGGAAGAGATAGAATTATTTAAGAATTCAAAATTAGATGGTTGAACACCTAAAAGAAGTAATTTGGCTAACTGATTACTAATGATTTATCCTTTAACTAACTTTTAGTGGAGAAACTTTAGATTAAATACTGTTAAAATCATAAGCCACCTAACCATACACTGATTCTGGTAAGGTTTCAAATGCATAAACTTAAGGATATTAGCGTTTGTAACTACTTAGGTCTTATGATTAAGTAGATAGTGATGAAGCTTAAGAGTGACAGAAACCAAATCTAGTCATAGTTTTTTGTATGTGTATAACATATCTCATATTCAATGAGAGTATTTCTTATGTATACACTACCTATTCTCTATGTTGCTCACCATGATGGCTAATCATAGTACCTAGAGCATGATTTGAGGCTGAAATATACAAGGAAGGTTGCCCTTCCTTAGGAGGAATAAGCACTGGTGAGGAGATGAGATAGATCTTGAGATATTCAAAGGATTATTAACAATTATAATCCCAGATGAACTAGGCATACTTCCTCAAAAGTTAATGGAATGGTTGACACTAATTAGATAGTTGGGAGATTAAATGTTAAATAGGTTACAATTTTCCTTGCAGGCTATGGAGTTGATTAAGGATGGATGGGGGTGGAATATCTATGATATCCCTAAAATTAATGGGATTGAACTATATACCATGGATGGAAATGATAAAACCTAAGAGTTTACTTGTTAAGGCTTCAAAAACACACTTTTTGGAGTTGAGGCAAACATGAAATTGGATTAGATGGTCAAATATTACTTTGAGAATGGAGAAATAGTATTTTAGAGTTTTGACTTACCTAGAAGGTCATCAACATAATCTTCAACAATCTTATGGATTATATCATGAAAGATATAAGTCATATCTATTTAATACATGGCTCCCATGTTATTTAATCTAAAAGGCATAACCTTATGGAAAAATGTCCCCAAGGGAATAATAAATGAAGTCTTATTCTAGTCCTCTAGGGTCATAAGGATTTTATTATATCCATAAAATACATCCATAAGAGACAACATCATGTGGCCTAGTGTTAGTTATAATAGTTGATCAATGTTAAGAAGAGGAAAGTTGTCTTTAGGATAAGTGATGTTTAGGTATAAAAAATTAGTAAAAATATAGAGGGGGTCCATGGATTTTATGATAGGAACAATGTTAGACACCCATTAAGGGAAATTGATTGGCTGAATAAAATTTATAGACAAAAGGCATTGTATTTCCTCCTTGACTAATAACCTAATGCAAGGTTGCCTATTTCATACATTTTACTTCACTTGTTGTATCTTGGATAATGATAATATTATGAACAACACTAGCAGGTTTGATACCTAGCATGTCACTATATGACCAAGTGAAATCCTCACTATGGCCTACCAAGAAGGTGGTGAAGTCTTGATGTTCCTAACAGTCTAGAGGCTTGCTAACATTAATGATGCACAAGGCATGTTGAGGCACTATGTTAATGTCTATGGTATCTTCATTTAGAAAATTATACATTTTAGTTAGTGGGGAATTACATAAGTGTGAGTTATTTATGCCTAATTAATTCAAGATAGAGTCATCATCTTGACACTAAAGAATTGGAATGGTAGGAGACTATTCTACTTCCATGACAAGATAAGTAATGGGATGGATTTAGTTTCACCATTACTGTGATAGGTGAGAGGTTATAGGGTTATCATATTGACTAAAAAAATATTTAGGGGGATGGACACTACATCATCCATTTTAGAGAGAACATTAGAGGATGAAATTATGAAATTATCTTTAGGATCAGATGTGGGGGTGATTTCATGAATGGATTTAGGAGTTTTGTTAAATCCTAGACCATGTTTTTTTTGTGGTTTCCTAAAATACCCCAATTTAATGGAATGTGGTCCTTTTTCATAATTTTCTAGGTGTATCATTGTAAATATCTATGAGCAAAGATCAATTTATCTAGGAACAATAAATTTGAGTTAAATGGTTTAGCTTGGGATGGGATATCAAGATACAAGGATGATTGATCAATCCCTTCATATAATAAATGAGTTTTCAATAAAGTGGGGGTGAAATGAAAAATGTCCCAAAGGTTATTATATTAGTCACATTATTTATCAAGACACCCATACTCATGATGAGTGGGAAGGGTGTTAAGTGCTAGTAACTAGTGCTCTCCTATTATAGAGTCCAAAGGAGCCTTATCAGGGAGTTATGATGAGAGGATTGTCAAACTAGTTGATGATTCATTGGATGATGGTGATGGGGTAACACTTTTTATGGGGATTAAAATGTCATTGGGTCTCAAGGTTAGATTGTAATTTTTAAATGGATGTGTATCAATAGGGATGATGTGGAACTATCCCTCACGTTCTTATTTTATAAACCAGTGCAAATAAGATGGAACGCAACACATAAAACATATCCAAAGTCACCCTACAAGGACATTGTATTAGAATTCTCATTCTATGACATAAAAAAACTCATGAAGGACCCAAGAACCTACCTAGATGGGGAGAATAATGGTTCCTAGTGTGGGAGTCACTAGATCATTAAAATCTCAAAATGTTATTGGCGATTGAGATACAACCATTTATAAAAGTTTTATTTGTTTAAATGCATGTGAGGAAATAATATTAACACTATTCCCATTGTCAATCATCACTCTTTTGGTACAAGTTTGATTAAATGGTGTAATGACAAATAGGAGAGGGTCATAGTCCTTAGATGGTAAGGTAACTATTTTAGAATCATTAAAACTAATAGATGAAACCATCTATAAGGATCCAATGAATGTTGACATAGGTTGGGGTTCATCAGGTTACACTTGTATGGCTTGAATTACTTCTATAATTGCTTGATGATACTGAGGGGAATTTTTAATTATTTCATAGAGGGAAATTTTGATAAGAATTTGGTGAAGTTTCTTCAAAACTGATATTTGTATAAGTTATGAAGAACTTTTATTCTATGTTTTTAATCAAATAGATACTTTCAGTTTTTGAGTAGAGGATTTAGAGATTTCTATGGTTGGGTAGGGGATTTAGTTATAGATACTTTATTTTTGTTTGATTTTTTATTTTTGAGGGTCTTTAATTAAGATCAGCTAGCTATGTTTATTGTATCAATATAAAATAATGGGGAATTTGTTGAAGTCCCTAGTTTATTCTTTTTTGAAGGTCTAAAGGGTTGATTAGGAATCGAGTCAATATCATTAATCACACTTTTTTATTCTTGTTTTAATTTACCGTTTAAAGGGTTTACTATATTAATATCAAGGATATTTTTATTTTTAGGATTACAGAGGGGATATTTTGTTTAATTAACAAATAATCCTCATCTAAAATATTATAAATCATGACTTTTAGTTCATTACATCTTTTAGTGTCTTGTCTAGGTATCTTGTGATAGGCACACACTTTTTTTCCTTCTACCATGCATTTTATTGGACACATGGATTACTGGGTTTGATGGGAGGTAATGTGGCTAGAGAGGTTTTAAAATATGGTTAATTATGGTGCTATAATATCCTTGCAAAGGATCTTGGTTATGTTTTGTTACCTTTTAGGGTACCTATTTTTGAGTTGTGTTTACCTTAGTACTTTCCTTTTTCATGTTGATGGTATGTGTAGTTTTAATGGGCGGAAATGGTGCTTTAGATATGTTTTGGGGATTAAAAAATTATGAAATTCAAAGAAAGGTTTTGGTGTGGGTATTATTGTTAGATACTTTTGAACTGACTTAGACTCCTTGACATAGGAATTTATGCTTGAAACCTTAAATTTTGAGGAAGGATTTGGACCTAGTATGGATGGTTTATTTTTTTCTTGGGGCATGTCCATATTTCCTATTTGAATGTGATTATAGGTCACATTAGTATATTTATGATGATACTCATTTTGGGGGATTTAGAGTCTTATAGGTGGATGTTGCAATGTCTTACCTTTTGATATACCCAAGCATTTATCCTATGTGTGGAGATAATAAAAGTCCTTTTTATCCTCCACTTTTTGTGGGGGACTTCTAGTATGTTCATATAATCCTTCTTCTAGGGGATCCCTAAAAATGAGATCTATATTATTTGAGTAGATGTTATAAATAGGCTTCATTGACTTAGATGGGTCAAAGGTATCTCCTATAAGGAGATCTGATATTCTAGTTTAAGCAAAATGTGATTAAGGTGTACTAAAAACTTCCTTAGGTAAAATTTCATCATGAATGGTATTTATTACATGGGTACCTTGATCTAGATTCCTCCCATATTTTTTTAAATGGATTTAGATGAATATGGATGAATAAGGAATGATTGCTTAAATATTTTGATAGATTGATTTTTAGGAGCATTTGGGTTATCCAATTGTAGCTCCCCTCTATAAGTGAGGTTTTGTACTATTTTAAATATTTACACCTATTTATTTCATGACCAATCATATGAAGGTAAGTAAAAAAATTGATTTCTTTTTACCAACCTAGTTTTGGTCGAGAGTCATCAAAAGGTATAATGGGAGGAAGATAAATTAATTCCACCTCTAATAGTCTATCTAAGATATTAGATTAAGACTCCCCCAAATTTTTATATTTCTTAGCTATCAAATATGTTATGTTTATTTTTGTTTGTGTTTGAGAAGATCTTGGTTATTTTTTTGTGGATATGGCAGATAACTTTATGAGAACAATATTGGTTTTACCCTTTGACTTTAGATTATTATTTCCTTTATAAGGGTTTGGTTTGAAATTTTTGTTTTGTAACTTTAATTTTACCTCTTATAAGGCTTGGAATTCTAATTTTTGAGCCATGGTAAAGGCCTCATCAAAAGTATTTAATGACTAAATTTTTTTAGAGGTATAACCCACTGAGAGGGGGGTGAATTAGTGGTGGAAAACAATCTAATATAATTTCCAAACCCTTTCTATTACTTAAGCATTCAATCACAAGCTTTCATGAAACATACAGATCATTCATAACATTGAATCAATGAACATAAAAAAGATCACATGCATAACACAAGGTATATGTGGGAAACCCTCTTAGGGAATAAAAACCACACTCAATCCTACAAAAACATGGGCTACTATCCTATAATATTATCACAAACAAGAGATTGATCGAGTCCTTTTGATCAGGAACCTTTAGCCAAGTCCTTTTGACCTACAACCTTGATCAAGTCCTTTATATCAAAGGTCCTTTAGTGAAACCCTATTTCACAAGGTGAAAATACCCCTAAATAAGATCAATTCCTTTAGACCCTCCTTTGGAAGAACACTTACACCTGAGAAATCATGTCTACAATACATGATGATGGACCTTAGCTAATCACTCTTCACCTTTTCTCACACTTAAATAATAAGTGCACTATTATCTCAACAAAATTATGACCAAATAAGTCATACCAATAGTCCTCAAAATTATTTTCTCTTTATCTCATCCTTAGGGTACTCTACCCTTCCTTCACTCCCCAAAGCACACACAAGCCTCTCTCAAAACTCTCATAAGTCTAGAACCCAACATCTTTGGTTATACTATTTATAGAGTAATCTTGATCAACACCATCTTGGTCTACCATTATGTATTTATTAAACCTTAATACATCTATCATATGAATATAAGGCTTAATACAATCTACATTAGTTGGACATAGCACCTATGGGTTACCCTTAAGTAGATACACCTTTTAATAAGGTACTTGTAGTTCTTATAGGTCTCATAGAGACCCATTAACCTATTAGGCTCACCCTCAATCAAAAAATGAACACAAGACCACTTACAATTACATAGGTCCACTCTTTATGTCCCCTATGACATCTTTAAATTATCACAGCCAACTTATCTTACATTTCTATATACTCAAACAAATCAAACATAGACCTTATGCATATAGTCACCTTAGATGAACACACAATCAAATTCTTAAGAATTATTCATACTCAAGATAGATTGAACACACTTCTAAGAACCACACAAATCATCTTCATGGAGTCTACAACATGGTCCAATAGTTAGTTCATCATAATACATCAAAACAAGCTCTAATATCCTTCTTAGGTCACTTGAAGAATAAGCATGAAAACACATTCAAATTCTAGGATCAATAACTTTGACTGTACTCACTTCTAGATCTTAAAATTAGGTTCATTAGAATCACCATGGAGTCTTATTCATATTTTATTTTTACAACGCCAAAATTTTTGACAACTATAATAAGATATGGAAAAAATATAGAGATTTTGTTTTTGCTATGTTAAACTCATATATTTGAATTCAAATGATCATAATTAACCTTTAAACAAAATGATCAAATATTGTGTCCTCCCTATTTATATTAAATACACACCATTGATCTTGTTTGATATTTAAAACATACACACCAAGGATCAATAATTAAACCTCTATCATTTTGACCTCATCTTGTGTAATCTTGAAATTTTGACTTCATGCATTCCATTGATCTCTACATATCATCCAGGTCCTTATCAAGCACTGTGCACCATTTGATAAATTTATACAAACACTTGCTCACTATTAGATCCTTATCTTATACCTTTTATTATAAGTTAAACATTGTGCACCTATCCTCATTTTTCTTAACATACACCATTGATCTTAGATCAGTATGATCACCTACACACCATTTGATATTTATTAGGTCTTGAACTTTAACTTTACTAAATATATATATCACATTAACCCATTTGAATCTATGAACTCCATTTGATCTAGAAGTATAAACTCACATAAACCATTAGATCTCCACTAGGTCCAGATCTTTAACATCAAGAAAATTGACTATGGGGACCAACTATAATATGCATGAGTATCCATTTTTGCACCTCAATAACTTCTTTTGTGTTTCAACATAGGATCTCAAATTTGGACTAAATGATCTCCTTTCTTAGCAAAATCTAACCATATAACCCACTACACTTGTAACTCTCACATGTGTGAGATATAATTCCAATAACATTCCTTCTCATCAACTTTTGTCACAGAGCCAAGTCCAAATCTATCTGGAAAACAAAATTTGAGCATCCATAATTTCTATCATGCTTTAATGCATGATCTCAAACTTAGAAAAAATGATCTATGTTCTAAAATAAACAAACCCATGTGATCATATTATCTTTACACCTTCACATGTGCAAGATATAACACCTTCAAAATGTTCACTTATCTCTATTTTCTAGACTACAAAATTGGATATGGAAAACATAGTCAATCTACCAGGGAGCCCAACTTTGTAAAAGCATATCTTCTAATGCACCAAATTGCATGATCTAAAAATTAGAAAAAATAAACTAGGTACAAGAATTAACAAACCCATATGATCAAATTCTCCTAAAATTTCCACTTGTGTGAGCTCTAACCTCATCAACATGCTTACTTAGCTTTTTCTGACCATATTACAAATTTGGCTAAGTATGGGAAAATAGTGAAATCTATCTTAGAAGCTAGCTTTACACCCTTATATCTCTTACTATGATTTGATGCATGAATTGATATTTGGTGCATAAAAACAAGGGAATAAAATAATCACAACCATATTACCATCTCCCCTTGACTCCTTACAATGTGGCAATGGTGATGTCATCAAACTACCAACTCATCTTTTCTACCATTGGACCCAAAGTGTCTAGATGAAAACTATGATCAACTAGATGAATTATACTTTTGTATATAATCTCTAAAAACATAGATCATATATTATAGGACCCCTTTCATATGTTCAAACCTCCATTCTCATTCTTTATCCTCTCAATATATTTCAATATTGAAGATCAACCAATCTATACATAAAGCACACTAGAACAAGCACATTGCTCACTTTATCATTCACCTTGCACACTTTGTCATTGTCATATAGACTATCAAGGATCTTTAGCCACATAATAAGACACCTGCATGACACCACCAATACATCACTATGAAAAATATCCAATAATATCCCCCTTTATAATTTATTTCAATACGTATCAATATAGAAATATATAGCTCACCTTCTTTCTCATCAAAGCACTCCTGCAATAGGAACTTTTTCCCCAATAGGAACTTTTTACCTCTTTGACACAATGAAAAAATGGGAAAAAAATTATCCTTAGGAGTTGAAAAAACTAATAAAATATGAAAATAACATATTAGGAATATGATACAAACTCACCCTTACCTTGAGCCACCTTTTCTTGTCTTAACAAACTTCTTCTTGCTCCAAGCCAACACTCTCTCCTATCAAGCACTAAAATGAATGAAGAAACAACACAAAAAATAACTAAAATATGATGTAAATCACCCAAAAACATTTAAGAGGGACTCCCCCCAAGAATTTTGAGCAATTTCACCTTCTGAGCATCTTTAGATCTCCACACAACATTTACAACCACCATGCAGGCCTACCAGCCTTCTCTCTTAAGATACTTCCATGATCATGAATAAAACATCATGCCACTCACCAAATAGGAAATATGCACTAAAAAATCTTGATAAATTTCCTTTAACCACACATTCCTTACTCTTTTTGGAAAAAATGAACAAAGAACACATCTTCAAAACTATGCTTGTCAAACTCCTTGTAGCCCTACCTAGAATTTGCAGATCCCACACCTTTCATTAGACACATAATCAATAGCTAAAAATTCATATCTAGAGAAATCTCATATCCCCTTTAACCACACTAATTTTCCTCACCAAGCTCATCCTCTATAATATACTTCCTTCATAAACCTATTTAGCCCTCCATATTGACAAAAACTTGAATAATATGAGAACCACAAACCTTCAATTCTCTTTGAATCTTGATTTGACCACCCATTTGGTCCATTAAACATATTAAGAATCCTCAAATCTCAAATCATAAGTAATAACACTTTTATAGCATATCCTAAAACCTTAGAAACTCAAAAATAAGTAGGGTTAATAAACCTACTTTTAGTCAATACACACCTATAAAATTTCTTGCACACCTAGAGACACCCATCACACACTTCTGGACCAAAAATTGAGATTCCATACCTTTGGAAAACCATACATACTATAACCCATTTTTAGTTCTGTAAGTTCTTAAGCACAGATTTGGAAACCTAAGAGCTAACAAAGAAATATTCAATTAGTACATTGATACCTTCAGACCTCAAAAACACTTGGATCACACCACAAAGAAATTCACATACCTTTTTTAGCACAAAAATGTTTTTTTACAATGCATCAAACTCATTAGGCCACCTATAACCATCCATTCTAACTCTTGTACTATAGCTCCTTCACAAACCTCTAAAACAAGCTCATTAACTTATTGCTCCTTCTTAGCAAAAGAACTTCACTAATTAACATAATCATCTTGATCACCTTAAATCTTTCCCTATAGACTATTCCAACTAAAAAGCACTATAGAAACACTTACTTCTCCACTTGAAAGGAGTCTCTTAAGAAGCATAAATAAAGACACCTTCTTTAACTCAATGCTCTAAAACAAAAAAACAAATCCTCATCTTCTATCTCTTCCTTACTCAACTGATACTTTTTTTCTTATTATTTTCTTTGTCAAAGTAGAAACAACTTTCTCAACCAATAAAACATTCTCTTTTTCTTCTATGATTAGATTATTAATACATGGAGACAACATAGATTCATGGCATACCTCTTCATCTGAAGAATCTTCTTTGTAGCTTGAATTCTCATCATTAGTCACTTGTTTAACAATAAAAATATATTCATTTGGACCCATACATACCTTGAAACTAGCTTCAACCAACACCTTGGTCTTCTCCTTGAGCTTAGTCTCTTCATTCTCGAAATGAGAAAATAATGAGACCTGTTGGGACTCTTTTAACTTTAGAATCATTCTCCACCATAGAAAATAGATTACTTAAACCTATAGTCTCATCATGACTCATACTTACCACTTTTGGTTTCCAATTATTAACTTGTCTTCTATCTCGCACTCTAGGATCTTGATAAAACCTATTATATTTTATACGGTTTTGATTATAGAATATATCAATGTGACCTCTCTATTCACAATTAAAGCACACCAAACTTTTTGTACAAATCTCTCTCCACCTTTCTAGATTTGAAAATATCTTGCATTGTGTCATAGTTCATAATAACTATATCACTCAATATCTCTTAAAGGAAACTCAACTTGTATTGCCTTAAGTGGACAACATTTTTTGAAGTGTCTAACATCATGATATTTGAGGCACTAAACTTTGCTTACAACTTTTAAATAATGACCCTCACCATATTTCCATGAAAATTCATTCTTATAAGGTCTCTTACATTCTCTAGCTCTATACCCAAACTAATTACAAGTAGTAACCATTAAAATTTACATACCTCATGGCATTTAGTTATATGATCTAATTTATCTTTATTATGCCATCACCTTCATTATTTTTTTGATGATTTGTCTTTAAAGGTTGATCCACCTTATTTACATTATTAGTTATCTTGTCTTGAGTTACAGTCTCTGGTTCTTCTTTGTATCTAACACTAGTACTATCACTTGCATGCTTTTGATCATTCAGAATGTTATCTAGATCACTTGAGCTCTTTTCAAATATCATAAAAGACATTAATTTACTAGACACCTTATTTAACATAGGATTAAATGAATCATTTTTAATAACATACGTTACACATTCATCTTATTTAGCTTTTAGGCTAGTAGATAGGACTTCTAATTGACAACTGAGATGTTTGACCATATCTTCATGCACCTTGGCATCTTCATCCATTCTTGCTTCAAACACATTGAATTTATCTTAAAATTATTTGAGCTTATATTTCATCTTCTTATTGATATTCTTTTCAATATTTATTTCTTTATGAGCATTAGCCAATGCAATCTCATAGTCTACCTCATCTTCATCATCATCTAAATCACTCCAAGTAGTCACCTTCTAATGTGAACAACTTCCTTCCTCAGCCATGAATAGAGTTTCATGTTCAATAGAACCAACATCTTCATGATAATATTATGAGTCACTATCTTCACTCTCATTTGATGAGCTACAAACTTCTTTGGTGTAAAAACTCTTTTTGTTCTTGAAGGATCTTTTTTTGTTATAACTTTCTAAACCCTTTCTTCCTAAATGTCTTCTTGTCTTCATCTTATCCTTCACCATGCTCTTCATCATCATCCTTATACTTATGATGTAAATTATTATAAAAATGTCCTATCTCACCATAGTTGAAGCATTTGAGGGGTAAATTACCTTTATACTTTCGTGAGATAGTGTTAATTCTTTTAGTAAGCAAAGCAATTATTTCATCATTATCAATGTTAGATATGTCATCCTCTGTATATTTATTACCTTGGAACTTCTTCTTGGTCTTCATTGCTATCTTGAATACATCTTCCTTCTTTGGTTGTGTGTCATCAGTCTTCCTCATCTCATAGGTAGTAAGGGTGTCATGCAATTGATCCATCTTCAATTGAGTAAGGTCATGACTCTCTTCTATAACAGATAATTTCAAATGAAACTTGGGGAAAAGAGACCTTAATACCTTTTGAATAATATAATTATCTTTAATATTATCTCCAAGGCCTCTGATAATATTCACAATCTCATCAACTTTCTACAAAAAGTATGCCATAGTACATTATTCATTCATTTTGAGACTTTTGAATTGCCTTCTATGAGTCTACAACTTAGCAATCTTAAATTTTGAATCTCCTTAAAAAATAGTCTTAAATTTATCCCATATTTTATTGACAATAATGCAATGAATTACTTATGTGAACTTGGTTTCTATAAGACCACAAGTGATGGCATTCATTTTTCTTAGAGTTGTTTTTAAATAGCTTCTTGTCTGCAACACTAGATGGAGGAATAGTAGGAACAACATAACCATCTAAAAATAATCTCCATACATCAAACCCTTGGTAAATAATGTAGGTTTTCATTATATCACTCTAAAATGAATAATTATATCCATTGAACATTGGTGATTGCTTATTAGAGAAACCACCTTGCACATTTTGACTAGCCATTATACCTTAGATCATCTTGATGGAGGAATAGTAGGAACAACATAACCATCTAAAACTAATTACCATACATCAAACCCTAGGGAAATAATGTAGTTTTTCATTATATCACTCTAAAATGCATAATTAGATCCATTGAACATTGGTGATTGCTTATTAGAGAAACCACCTCGCACATTTTGATAAGCCTTTACCAAAGGACGTCTCTCTGTTACTGATTTTTAGAGGTATAACCCACTAAGAGGGGGATGAATCAATGGTGGAAAAAAATCCAATATAATTTCCAAACCCTTTCTATTACTTAAGCATTCAATCAAAAGCTTTCATGAAACATATAGATCATTCATAACATTAATCAATGAACATAAGAAAGATCACATACATAACATAAGGTCTACATGGGAAATCCTTTTAGGGAATAAAACCAAAACTCAATCCTATAAAAACATGGACTATTGTCCTATAATAAGATCATAAATAAGAGATTGATCAAGCCCTTTTTATCAGGAACCTTTGGCCAAGTCCTTTTGACTTACATCCTTGATCAAGTCCTTTAGATAAATTTTTTTCTAGTGAAACCCTATTTCACAATGGAAAAATTCCCCTAAGGAAGAACAAGTCCTTTATTCCCTCCTTTATAAAAACACTTCAACCTAAGAACTAATGTCTACAATACCTGATGATGAACCTTAGCAAATCACTCTTCACCTTTTCTCACACTTAAATATCAAGTGTACTATTCTCTCAACAAAATTATGACCAAAAACTTCATACCAATAGTACTCAAAATAACTTCTCTTCATCTCATATTTAGGTAACTCTACCCTTAATTCACTCCCCAAAGCACACACAAGCCTCTCTCAAAACTCTCCTAAGTCTCACACTTACAAGTCTAGAACCCAACATCTTTGGTTCTACTATTTATAGAGAAATCTTGATCAAAACCATCTTGGTCAGCCATTAGGAATTTATTAACCCTTAAAACATATATCATATGAATATAAGTCTCAATAAAATGTAAATTGGTTGGCCATAACACTATGGGTCACCCTTAAGTAGCTACACCTTTTAACAAGGCACTTGTAGCTCTTATAGGTCTCATAGAGACCCATTCACCCATTAGGCTCACCCTAGAGCAAAATATGAACATAAGATCACTTAAAATTACAAATTTCCACTCCTTATGTCTTATAGGACATCTTAAAATGATCACAATCAGCTTATCTTGGCTCTTCATATGCTCAAAAAAATCAAACATATATCTTATGCATACAGTCACCATGGATGAACACACAGTCAAATTTTTAAGCATTTTTCATACTCAAGATAGATTGAAAAAAATTAAAATAAACACATATAGCATCATAATGGAGTATAAAATATGTTTCAATATCTAATTTATCATTAAAAATTGAAACAACATCAATACAATCTCGAATATCCTTCTCGAGTCACTTGTAGAACAAGCATGAATACATAGTCAATTTCTAAGATCAATAACTTTGACTTTACATCTTTGAAATATTAAAAGCAAGTTAATTATATGTACCATGGATTCCTCTTCATATTTACTATTTATATCACTAGTAAATTCAAATTTCATCAAAATATATGGATGAAATACAGAGATCTAGTTTCTCCTATGTTAAATTCAAATATTTGAATTCAAGAGGTTATAGTTAACCTTTGAACACAAAGATAGAATTTCATTTCCTTTCTTATCAAATTAAATGCACATAATTGATATTTTATTATATTTAACACATAGTAACCAAGGATCAATCATTAAACCTATATCACTTTGACCTCATCTCATGCAATCCTAAAATGTTGACTTCATGCGCTTTATTCATCTTTGTAGATCAATCAGGTCCTTATCAAGAACCATGCACCATTCAATAAATATATATGAGCACCCATTCACCATTGAATCATTATATTATACCTTTTATTATATGTTAAACATCATGCACCTAACATGCATCATTGATCTTAGATCAGTATGATCACCTGTGCACTATTGGATCATCCTTAGGTCCTAAACTTTAACTTTGTTAAACAGCTATCACATTAACCCATTTGACTCTATGCACTCAATTTGATATGGAAGTATGAAATACCATAAATCATTATATTTATACTAGTTCTAGATCTTTAACATCAATCAAATTTACTATGGGGACTAACTACAATATGTATGAGTAGCCATTTTTGCACCTCAATAACTTTTTTTGTGCTTGGATGTAGGATTTCAAATTTGGACCAGTTGATCTCCTTTCTTAGGAGAATCCGACCATTGACCCAATAAACCTATAAATCTCATGAATTTTAGATATAAATCCATTAACATTACTTCTCATCAACTTATAATATAGAGCTAATCATGTCCAAATATATTTAGAAGACCAACTTTGAGAATCCATAATTTCCATTGTGCTTCAGCACATGATCTCAAATTTAGCATAAATGATCTATGTTAAAAAATTAAAAAACCCATATGATAAAATTATATTGAAACTTTCACATGTGAAATATATATCACCTTCAAAATTTTCACTTATCTCTTTATGTCACACTGCAAAATTGGCTAAGTATGGAAAAACATAGTCAATCTACTTAGGAGACCAGCTTTGTAAAACCATATCTTTTGAAGCGCTACATTACATGATATATAAATTATAAAAAATAAACTAGGTCCAAGAATTAATAAACTAATATGATCACCTTCTCTTAAAATTTCCACATGTATAATATCTACCCTAATCAACATGTTTACTTAGCTCTTTCTGAAAATATTGCAAATTTGACAAAGTACGAGAAAAAAGTGAAATTTGTCTTAGAAGATAACTTTACACCCTCATATATTTTATCATTATTTTATGAATGAATTGAGATCTGGAACATAATAAATATGGACTATAGTGATAAAAACCATATGACCAACTCCCCTTGACTCCTTCCCATGTGGCAATGGTAATGTCATCAAACTGCCAACTCATTTTTGCTTCCACTAGACCTAAAGTGTCTAGATGATAACTATGATCAACAAAATGAATTATAATTATGTACACAATATCTCAAATCATGGATAATATCTTATAGGACCCCTTTCATATGTTTAAACCTTCATACTCATCCCTAATCCTCTCAAGCTATTTCAATACTGAAGATCAACCAATCCATACATAAAACACACTAGAACATACACATTGCTCACTTTGTCATTCACCTTAAACACTTTGTCATTATCATATATACTATCAAGGCTCTTCATCCACATAATAGGACACCTTCATGACACCACCAGGATATCACTATGATAACTCTCTAGCAAACTTGTAAGGTGGATGAGATATGTTTCACACATGATCTCAAAAATAAATTTACTAGTTATGGTTGAGGAGCAGAGAAGGTTAGGTGGTTTATAAGGCCCTAACATCTATAAAAAAATTCCACAATAGACTCATATTCAAATTTCCTAATGGCATATAGGTTGGTAATATTTACCTTTCTATAAATATTTATTGATAAGTGTTTTAAGAATTTTTTAGCTAACTACCCAAAGTAAAATAATGAGTGTTGAGGGATGGAACTATACCATTCTAGAGTTGGCCCTATGAGTGACATAGGGAACATCCTCAAAATGAGGTCATCATTAGGGGACATGAGGTAACACATATGATATAATGACCTAATGTGTTGTTGGGGATATTCCTTATTTTGAAATTTTATAAATCTAGGAAGTTTACACTATGAAGGATATGGTTGGATTAGGACATCAGGGTTGATTAGTTTGGTGTAGATATGTTCATACGTAGACAGGTTTTTTTGCCCAAAAGTAGAGGATTCTAAGTTTATCATCCTCTCCATGAGGATGTGCATGAGATCTCATTGGGAACTACACTAGGGGATACTTCCTAAAACATTTTTTTGTAAATGTTGATAGCGAAGAAGTGACATTGGGAGAGGTTATGTAAGGGGGTACCCTATAGACATGGTGATAGTTGGTTGAGACACAACCACATATTGAAGGGAAGAGAAAAGGTAATTTTTTTTATTGATATGGGTTAGGATAACTACCTATAAGGGGTTATGTGAGACTTTGGTATTATGTAGTTAGGGTTATTTGTTGTGTGGATGGTGGAGGTTACATGGTATGCTGAGAAATAAATGTTATATGGGTTTTGATATCAGGGAGGCTTGATGATATGGACACTAATAGATTTTGAATCATAGGATAGTGTGGTTGTTTTCCTTTTGGTGGTGGTGTAGTAACATTTTATGTCATAATAATGGTTTTGGCAAGACCATTAGACACTAAGGGTGTTTGTGTATCTAGTGGTTGGGTTGTGTCAGTATTTGAACCTAAGGGTGGTGGTGGGTTAGTAGATAAGGACATCATGGCTAGGTCATATCCCTAAAAGGTTTTTATGGGAATGATATAGAAAGAGTGGGAAGTTTGGCCATGAGGGGAAATGGGGATTTGTACAGATCACATGGTGAGATAATATTTTAAGGTGATCAGATTGTTGCCTAGTAAGTTAGTAAAATCTAGATAACCTTGAAAGTAGAACTGAGGAAGACCATCTTTGATAGAATTATGAGATATATGGGGCCTTAGTGATTTTTTCATTTAATAATAATATGATTATGTATATTTATGCAATTTTTTTCATCTCAGAACCATGTAGTGCTAAAGAAATAAAAACAAAGAATAAAACACACAATTCTTTTTATGATGATCTCATTATTAGTGAAGGAAAACACACACTCTATTTGAATGAACTTAAGTGTTTTTTTATGTTTTTAAGAAAAAATCATTAAAATGTAAGGGGAAATGGGTTAACAAATGTCTTAATAAAAGGCATTCTAAGGTTGGTTTCAGGTTTTGTTCAAGGCTGGGAACCTCGATATACCCAAAGGTATAATGAGGCATGATTTTGTTTTGGTGGTAGCACATGAATTGGTATTTAGGATTATCCCCTCACTTCATGACCTTAAAATGACAAGGGTATCAATAACTTATCCTATATAACTCAAGCCAATTATTTATACTCGTCCAAAACACTAGGTCAGCTTTCCCATTGGTGATGAAATCCAAGTGGGTCTACTTGGGTGGGATTTTTTTGATTGTATTTTTTTTATAATTTTGGTTCATTTTGTGTGTGAAAATAATGTGATTAAATGATAAGTTAATACACTTAATTAAATTATATTTAATTCTAAAACTAGAAAACTAAAAGAAGATAATTTCTTTTAAAAAAAGAAAAGTAGTCTAAATAGTTTTTTTTATTTTAATGATTTGTAATGAAAAATAAATTTCACTAATTGAAACAAAAAAAAACAAAACAAAAAAAAATCAATAATAGTGATTCCCTTTAATAGGTCTCACTGGGCATGCCAAAATGTTTATTTATTTTTGTTCATTTTTAATATAAAATAAACTACTTAAAAACTTGAAATAAGATACAATGTTTTAAAGAATACATGTAATAAAAAAGGATTTCACATTTTTTATCTAGTGATGTGATAAATCATTTTTGTCTTGAAAGGATTACCTACATAATATAGATGACTTGAAAAAAAGATAAATTAATATGATATATGACTAGGTTGCCTGGTATGAGACCGGTCTTAGGAAGTGGTACACTTAAAAGGATGCCATCCCACTGTCTTAGAACTCAAATAGATAAATATAAAAGATAAAATTACAATAAATAATTTAATAATATAGATAAGATCATGAACTAATTTAAGATTTAATCTATGCTTCTTGGATGGAGATTAGCAAATCAGACATTCCAATAATCTTCACCAGTATTATATTCATCTTGAATCACTTATAAAGGATCAAAAATGGATTATAGGGTAGGGGAAACACAATATCACAAATGGATAGTTCAAAATAAATATCTCTTTGGTTTGAGAAAAAGTGATGTGTAACTATAGTCAAATCTCAGATGGTAACAACTTCATGAATAACTTTAGGTAGAGTCAACAACAAGAAAACCATGGAATTTTTTATCCTAAGCGCTCAAATGGGTCCTGCACGGGCGAACCCAAAAAATTTGAAATCAGCTGCTGTGAACCGAGCAGCTGGTGAGGCTGTGGTAGCCATTACGAAGGAGGTTTCTTCGGTTAGTAGAGGGAGGAACCAGAATACCCCCAAAGGGATTTCTGCTGCAGGGACCGAAGATATTACTGTTGTGCGTTCGGCTTTTGTTCCTGGTTCAGGGCAGGGACCTGGAGGGAGAACCTATGCAGATGTGGCGGCCTTTGAAGTAGATATACATGATGCTCTGCCTCATACAACACCTGTACCTACCCGCGTATCGCCTGTAAGTGCTTTAAAACCTATTAGGGTTACTCTAGACCCTGAATTAGCAGAAAATATCTTCCAAGAGGAAAAATGGTTTACCTCTTGTGCTGCCATTTTTTGTTTCTGAGGTTTCTGGCCCTCTTTTGTAGATCTACAAAATTGGATAGCCAAGAGTTGGCTGAAAATTAAAGACGGTCAAATCCTGCCTTGTGCCAGGGATTTTTTTATAGTAGTATTTCAAAGCCCTGAAGATAGAATGTCTATATTGTGTCACATTAATTTTTCTTGGCAGGGCAGATTTCCTCTTATGGCCAAACCTTGGCATAAGGATTTTAATCCTCTCTTGGAATCCTTTAACAAGATCCCTATATGGGTGCGGCTCCCTTATCTTTCGATACATTTGTGGCAAGAGGCAGTTTATAAAACCATAGGAAATGCAATAGGGGAGTTTTTATATGAAGAAGACAGCTCGAAGAGTAACCACTTGACTTGTGCACAATTTTTGGTTGATCTGGATGTTTCAAAGGGCCTTCCTGAGGTGATTTGCATTGATTCCCCAAGGGGTACCTGGACACAAATCTTGGATTATGAGGGGATACCCTTTTGATGTAGGAAGTGTCACCAGACGAGACATATTGCTGCTCATTGTGGTGATGGGAAAACCATCCCCAGACATTCACCTTCTTGGTGGCCAAAGGATCTGTCTGAACATAGCATGGACAAACAACCTATGGAAACAACAACAGAATCCAAGACTGAGAATGAGGATAGGTTGTAATCTGAATCAGAAGATGAAGAGGAATCACTGGAGAATCATTCAAATGAAGCTTCTGAGGAGGCTATAGTTAGTGATACAGCTGAGCCTGAGAAGGAGGTGGTGGTCTCTTCCCCTATTTTGAAGGATCTTTCTAAGAACCAGACTGTGTTTGACTTTCATAAGGAGTTAATGCCTACTGGTGTCCAAAGATCAGTGTCTTCTGAGGCATGGGTTGCTGAGGCAGTTAAGGTAGAGGAAGGGTGGACAGCAGTTTGAAGAAAGAAGTCTAAGCCTTTGGTCCCTCCTCTAGATATGAATCTTCAGTCATGCAAAAAGAAAAATCTTAACTTAAAATATTCATCCAAAGTTCCATTCTGTTGAGTGGTTTTTTGGGGGCAGTAAACTGGTCACTTTTTTGGTTTACTGGTTACTGGTCTAGAAGTTTGTTTAGCATGCTATTCCAGTTGGTAAACTTTTAGATCAGTGTTTTGACAACTATTTTTTTATGTTCTTTTTTGTTGGTAATAGGTCCCTGTAAAACCTGGTTTTGGTTCTATTCTGTAACCAGGTTCCTTTGTTAACCTAGTTGTGCTTTAAGGTTAATTTTTCTCCTTGTATAAGGTTTCGGGGTCCCTTCAAAACCTGATTTTACCATAATCTAAAACAAGAAAACCATGGATTTAAGGAATAGTGATATAAAATTTAATTCAATATATAAATTGAAAGGGATTCAAGTGCAGATAGAATGAGTTTTTATCAGAGATCGTTGATGATATGTAGGATTGATGTTGAGTCAAGGAATTGACATCGATTTTATTAGTGCAGAGCTCTAAAGATAAGGTTTTAAAAGATGGTTTTAATAGGATTTAGGATGGTTTTGGTATGTCTCTAGATGACTAAATATATTATAACATTGATTATATTGATAAAACTAAATATAAAATAACATATAGATAGAATAAATTAGAGAATGAATTTTCTAAAACAAATGATTGACTAACCTTTACAATGCTTCCAACCTATGGTGGATTAAAAAGTTGATAAGATGATTCTTGACATGTGGATGGGTGTGGATGAGTTTATGTACATGTTAAAGCTTCTAACAAATGAACAATTATTAACTAATACTCTAGATAAATTTCATTAGCATTATAGTGAATTAGAAGTGTAATAAATTGGTCCTTTACCCTAGGGGAACCTGTGGTTAAATCAACATTCATTAAATAAAATTGACATTGATCATGGGGATCAACAATGATTCTTGGATACTATTACCAAATATATTGGAGTGGTTTCAATTGATAAGTCAAATTAATCCCTAAGTTGATTAAATTATTTCAAGATTAGGAGGGGGTCGATGGTGGTTAAAACAACTTACCTTGTATTTTGATTTGGGTAGATTTATTTAGATTTTATGGTATATAACTAGTTAAAATAATTTAATTAAGTGAAATTAATTAATAAAACTTAATTATGTAGGGTAAATGATAAAATGGTAATTAGGTATTTACACAAGGTGAAATAAGAATAAATAAGAAAGGGGACCTAAGATCTAAATTAGCACAAATATTATTATGTAAAATACTAGTTCCTACACCCACATCCCTTGTAACCACATCCATGATGTCATATCCTCTAGGACTTACTTATTCCTACTATCACTCCTAACTAACCCATGGTATATCTCTTTAAGGCTTAATCACTGGTATCTCAATATGTACCCCTCCACCTCTTCTCCCTCTCGACTCTCTATCATGTTGTGCCCAATAAGTAGGCACTACTAGAGGGGCCATTAATGTGGAATTCCTAGTTATCTATGTACATGAGCCACTAGATAAGGCTCCACCCATGAAGTACAGTGGCCTGTGATCTACACATGTGCCAAACCTATAATAATGGTGGCCCAACTCAACCATATAGTAGTTATGTGAGTGTACGACTGTCATACAATCTATCATCTTGTGACATTTTGTAATGTTGAAACATTGGGAATAGCCCACACTACATGGTCCTATCTTCATCAAACAACTTGAGGTAGCCTATAATCAACTTCATAGGGAAACCCAATTATTTGATACATAGGGAATATCTCATATATCCATGTGTTCAACAAAATAATAAGACCAATCATCTTTTATCCATAAGTTAGCATCACATACATTTAATGCATAAGCTATACCTAAATTATATAAACGAGATAATATAAATCTCCTTAATCTAAAATCAATTAGCATGAGGCTATTGAGTACATCAGTACCTTACCATCCAACTTGTGACATAATACTCATGTTGTCATAAGCCCTATCATAGCCTTCTATATATTTAAAATGGATATAAGATAAACATCAAATAAACTAACTCATAACCCAAGATATATCTTATTTTATCATGTATCCCATTGGGTTAAGGCTCATTTCTTATCCTTTAACTTTTTTGCATCACAAATCATCTATGTCTTATTGAAAGGAATTATAACAAATACATGGGCATCCTCTAAGGTGATTACCACCTCTATAGTATCCCCATCCACATATCATCAAAAAGTGTTGGTAAATCATTCCCATGGTCCTAGGAACATGAAAATGATATCAAAACTCGTTAATATACATTTCATATCCATAATAACTATAAAGCCCAAGGTGACCAGTTAATTTATATCCACATCTAACAACCTTTATAAAAAATCTAGTAACTAGAACACATCTAACTAGAACCAATATATTTGGTGTCTTTTTAAAATACCAAATAATAGAGTATGTATTATATATCAATGTTATAATAGTAAAATTCATTCTTAAACATTCTCAAAAAACTACCAATTAACTACTTCATGAGCTTGTTTGATCTAGTTTTCTTATCTACCCCCTTTCTTACATAATCAACCTATTTAATAATAAATCAGCCCTATCATAGTCTTTTCATATTACATCAACCTTATAGTATGTAGTCTTCCTTTTTTATTTCAGATGCTATTAGCCAATTTGATACTAAATAGGTGCTTTTCATACTTTAGCATATTATGTCATCACTCTAATATATAGTCATCCTCCTTTACCAAACTATATCAACCAAATAGGAATAAATGAATTAGCTAATGGGTAATATGATAAAAATATTCTTATTTCTATTTATAACATCCCACTACTACATAATTATCCATCTACAATGATATTTTATCAGCCCACTAGTATGCATTCAGCTCCCTAGTTTTTCCTAGCCTTGCAAATATAGTTGATAGGGCCGACTTTGTTTTTAGTTTTTGAAAACTTTTTGACCATTTACCATAAATGTCTTATGCATTTATTGGTTTGATCTTTTCCTACCCAATACCCTATTATACCCCGAGTCTATCTAGAAATTTCTTAGGATCAATTTCAGTGTTTAGATTTTGTCTACCATCCAATTTTATATATTTATCTTAATTTCAATTAAAATTTCTAAAAAAATTAAAATTAATTCTTCCCTTACCTATGCTACACCCATTATGTCCATTTTTCATCCTCCACATCATAGACATAATCTCCTCACCATGGTCACTCTTTAGGCTCAAATTAAATCTCTCATATCAATATTTTCTTAAAATTATAAAATAAAAAATGAATTAATTTTCACCCTATTTATATTTACTATTAAAAATCATTCACCTATCAAATATTTCAAACTACATTATACTTTTTAGTTATAAATTTGTTTCTACTAACTCTTTTTTGAATCTCAAGATGTTTTGGAACCCTAACATTATAGAGAATATTTCCACATATTACATGAATATTTTGCAAAAAAATGATTTTTTGCTAATTATACAGGTTTGCTTAATGTTTTATACATTAGAAACCTTCATATTTATTTCACTTCATTAGTTTTATATATAAATAAAGTAGGTAAAGGTATGTATTTTTCAATTGTCTCCTTTCATTTATCTTATTTACTTCTTACTATAATTTCTTTATCATCATTGATGTGTGTTTTTATGTTCTTTCCCTGAAGCACCATCCCATGTTAGACCTACATAAGATATGATGATCTTCACATCAGACATATGTATAAACATAATATTTTAAAGATATATAAATTAATGATGATTTTTCTCTTGTAATAATCCATCAAATCTTAATCTCTCTGAGTGCATGCCTTAAAGGATACACTGAATCAACATTCATTCAATATAATCGACATTGATCATGGGAACCAACAATGATTCTCGACTAATATTACCAAATCTATTAGAGTGGTTTAAATTGATAAGTCAAATAGATCCTTTATTTGATTAAATTATTTCATGATTAGGAGGGGTTCAAGGGTGGTCAAAACAACTTACCTTGTATTCTGATTTGGGTAGATTTATTTAGATTTTATGGTAGATAACTAGTTAAAATAATTTACTTAAGTGAAAGTAATTAATAAAACTTAATTATGTGGGATAAATGATAAAATGGTAATTAGGTATTTACATAAGGTTAAATAATAATAAATAATAAAGGGGACCTAAGATCTAAATTAGCATAATTAATATTGTGTGAAATCCTAGTGCCTACACCCATATCCATGATAATAACATTAATGATGTCATATCATCTAGGACTCACTAACTCCTAATATCATGCCTAACTAATCCATGGTCTATCTCACTAAGGCCTAATCACTAGTATCTCAATATGTACCCCTCTACCTCCTCTCCCTCTTGGCTCTCTATCATGTTGTGCCCAATAAGAAAACACTACTAGAGGGGCCATTAGATGTGGAATTCCTAGTTATCTAGGTACATGAGCCACTAGATGAACCTCCACACACAAAGTATACTACATTGTGATCTACACGTGTCAAAATATATAAAAATGGTCACCCAACTCATCCATATAGTAGTTATGTGAGTGTATGACTGTCACATAACTTACCATCTTGTGAAATTATGTAATATTGAAATATTAGGAATAGACCAAGATACATGTTGTTATCTCCATCAAATAACCTAAGGTATAATGGAATCAACCACATAGGGAAACCTAATCGATTGATACATAAGGAATATCTCATATATCCATGTGCTGAACAAAATAATAGGACCCATCATCTTTTATCCACAGGTTAGCATTTCATACATTTTGTGCATGAGCTAGACCAAAATGATAGAATTGAGATCATATAAAGTTCCATAGTCTAAAATCAACTAGCATGAGGCTATTGTTTACATCAATACCTTACCATCCAAATTGTGACACAACACTCAAGTTGTCATAAGCCCTATCATGGCCTTCTAGATATCTTTAATGGCTATAAGATAAACATCAAATAAACTAACTCATAACCCAATATATATCTTATTTGATCATGTATCCCATTATTTTAAGGCTCATCTCTTATCCTCTAACTTTGTTGTATCACAAATCATGTGTGTCTCATTGATAGGAATTGCAAGTAACACATAGACATCCTCCAAGGTGATCACCACATCTCATAATAAAGTGTTGGTTAATCATATCCATACTCCTAAGAACATGACAATGAGATAAACACTCATTATGATCTATCTCATCTCCATAATACTTACAAAGCCCAAGGTGACTAGTTGAGCTCTATCCACATCTAATAACCTCTATAACAAATATGGTAGCTAGAACGCATCCAATAAGAACCATAATATTTGGTGTCTTTGTAAGATAACAAATAACAAAGTATGTATTAGATATCAATGTCATAATAATAAAATGCATTCTTAGATATTCTCAAAAAACTACAAATTAACTACTTCACCAGCTTGTTTGATCTAGTTTTCTTATTTTCCCCCTTTTCCTACGTAATCAACCTATTTAATACTAAATCAACCCTATCATAGTATTTTCATATTACATCAACCTTTTGGTATGTAGTCTTCCTTTTTTATTTCAGATTTTATTAGTCAATTTGATACTAAATAGGCCCTTTTCATACTTTAGCATACTATGTCAGTGCTCTAGTATAGAGTCATCCTCCTTTTGCAAACTATATCAACCACATAATAAGAACTGCATTAGCTAGTGGGTACTATGTTTGCCATATTAATATTTCTAATTAGATCATCCCACAACTACATAATTGGTCATCTACAGTGATACTATATCGACCCACTCATATGCATTAGGTCCCTAGTTTTTCCTAGCCTTGTAAATTGAGTTGATAGGGCCAAATTTTTTCTTCATTTGTGACAAATTTTTTACCATTTACCATAAATGTCTTATGAATTTATTGGTTTGATATTTTTCTACCCAATACCCTATTCTACCCATAGTCTATCTATAAATTTCCTAGTATCAGTTTAAGTGTTTAGATTTTGCCTACCATCTAATTTTTTATATTTAGCTTAATTTCAATTAAAATTTCTCAAAAAGTTGAGATTAATTCTTCCCTTACGTATTCTACACTGGTTGTGTCCACTATTCATCCTCCACATCATATACATAATCCCCTCACCATGGTCACTCTTTAGGCTCAAATTGGATCTCTCATATCATTATTTTCTTAAAATTGTAAAATAAACAATGAATTAAAGTTCACCCTATTTATATTCACTATTAAAAATTATTCACCTATCAATTATTTCCAACTACATTATATTTTTTAGTCATAAATTTGTTTCTACTAACTCTTTTCTAAACCACAAGATGTTTTAGAACCTTGACATTGTAGATAATATTTTCACATATTACATGTATATTATACAAAAAAAATGATTTTTTGCTAATTTGTACAAGTTTGTCTAATTTTTCCTACATTAGAAACCTTCATATTTCTTTCACTTCATTAGTTTTCTATAGTACTAAGGTAAGTAAAGGTATGCATTTTTCAAATTTGTCCTTTCATTTATCTTATTTAATTCTTAATATAATTTATTTATCTTCATCGTTGTGTGTTGTTATGTTTTTTCCTTGAAGCACCATCTCATGTTAAACCTAAATAACACATGATGATATTCACATTAGGCATATGTATACACATAATATTTTCAAACTATATAAATTAATGATGTTTTTTAATTTTGTAGGAATCCTTCAAATCTTAATCTCTCTGAGTGTATACCTTAAAGGGTACACTGAGAAAGGGGTGGGTAGACCATTGGTGCTTCATAAGATTGTTTTCCCCTATACCACCACTTTAAATATACACAACCTTCTCTTATACACTTAAGCTTTACCTCTTCCCTTACACACTCCTCCAAGTAATTTATCACCTTATTTAGCCCCTATCTAAGCCAAAAACCCTTTTTGACATTTACCAAACAATGTAAACCTAGGTTGACCCTATATTCAAATTAATATTATCACATTATAGTCTAGGTCCACCTTGGATGACCCAGATTGGGACCTAACTTAATTTTATCAATTAATGATATAAGGTTGAATTAGGCCAACCCTATTAGCTAAACTTTCAAAAAGGTTTAGGGTTAAATTCAACTATATATATGCACCCATTTATTACATTTATTAAGAAGAGAAAATGAAGAATATTATTATTGTCTATTTTCTTATCCACCATTATACTTGAGGATAACTACTTAGGGTTCCAATACTACACTTGAAAATATATATTTTATCTTATGGATAAGTCTTCATGATACATAGAGAAGTTGTATAGCCTAGAATTGAATTATCCTTATTATCCTTACATACCACCACAACCTCTTGCAAATCACCTTGGAAAAGGGATATATTGAGGCTTGATGGGTTCATCTTCAAAGGTAAGTATTCTTAACTTTATTCCTCATTTGTTAAAGTAGATATGTTTACATTTTTACTTCTCTCCAATGCATTAATATTTCCTATAAATTGGCTTAAGTATAGATATTCTATATATGTTTTATTTTTATGTTTATTACCCCCACTTTATGCCATCAGCTTTAATTAGAACTAGTTTAGATTTTACTTTACTTTTCATTTACTTTGTGAATATAGAAACCATAGGACCTAGTTAGGGTTACTACATGGTGTTGTTTGACTAGAGACTTTAGAATTTTCTCTAGTGATGTTATTGTGATAAGAAATACCTTAGTTAGGTCTAGTAGATCCATTTTGGTCATGACCCTAATTTTCCATATGTACCAACAAGTGAAAGTGTAAGTGTGATTTATCTTCTATAAGATAGTATTGATTTATAGATTAGATGCATTTTCCCTTGTATATAGATAATAGTGTTGAAATATGATAATAGTACAGACACAACCATCCCAAGTTAATATTACTATCTAGACTACTAGAATCATTAGAAATAAAATATGATGATTATTCCAAAATATCCTTCCAGCTTAGTTTCTTCTTATTTTATATTGAGAACTACATTATCATCAAAACAAGCTAAGCAATTCACTTATTTATCATTTTTATATATAGCATAGTTACACTTTCCATATTTACATGATCTTAGCATAATAAATTTAGTGTATGATTATATATGAGTCTAACATCTAGTTATCCTACTATAAATTTTATTATCACCCTTGTGCCATTTCATTTCTATATACCCCTTTAATATTCTAGATAACCCCAATCTAGATTAATTTTAGGGTTAAACATTTGGTGAACCTAATTCATGTGAATGTAATTTTTTTAATTCCTAGGTTTTTAAACCAACTAGGGTTTTAGATTGATATACTTTTTATTTTCTACTTTTACTATTTTGTATGCAACCTAGACTTAGCCCTAGATTGGGAGGTGTGCCTATTAAATATATTAAGTTCCCCCTCCAACCATCTAAGATGTCTCAAACCAATTAGGGATATAATACCTTGGATCATGATGATAACCATGTCAACAATGAATAAAATACTAATAGGTCTATCATATAAGAAGATTCTGATAATCAATACCTTGAAACAAATGAAAATGAGCAAATGGACCATGATTAAGTGTATGCAGTTTCATTATTTTGTGATAGCATTTGACAAAACCTTGAACATCTTGATGAGATCTTTAAAATTATACTCAAAGAAAAAAATTACAAAACTACATCCCTCCCCTTGAATACATTATACATAAATACATATAGTGGGGGCAAAAATTATGTGTTTAAACCTTTGTTCCTTGAAACTACTATTAATACATCTATCATGGAGTTACCTATTATTTCAACATAGTTATTGGTTGAAATGCCTATTTAAACTCAAAACATGGTTTAATCCTCTTTGGTGACTATTCAACTTGTTAATCTAAATCCCACTACATTTACAATTCAATCATTCTTTCACATTATAAAGACCTTGGAGGACAAAATTGCAAACATTGAACAAAATGCTTTCAAATACCCTCATGATATAGATCCATAAGATGTATTGGATAACCCTCTTACACTTGAAATCTCTTTTCATCATTTTCCAACTGGAGTTTTTGCACCTAATTTCACATTTTATGATGGAAAGGGTGATCCTGAACAACATCTTCAAACATTGTATGTCCCATGCCTTGAATATGATTTCAATGATAAAATTTTGACCAAATTATTTCTAATAAGCCTTGATGACTATGCTTTGAGGTGGTTCTATTATTTAGTTCCCCAATCTATAAAAGCATCCAAACCTATTGTAGACCATTTCTTAGCATATTTTTCCATCAATATTTTAGAAAAGGTTTCCTATGCCAAAATTTCCAAAATTAAATATTGAACCAATAAACTTATCAATGAATATGTCTTGAGATATAAGACAATGATAACCTAAATAAAAAATCTTGTGGTAGGCAAAGTTGCAAGATATATTTAAGTAAAGTTTTTTTGCTCCTTTACATGAGTCCATTATTTTTAATAATTTCAAATATTTTGATGACTTATGACATGTTTTACGATATTATAAAATGAATCTTATGTCATTAAATAAGCTCAAGTATGTAACAAACATACCGGCTACATTTAAATCTAGTACCAAATTCACAATTAAACCAAGTTATAAGTTAAAATATTCTGATCCTAAAAAGGAAATAACCACCATGTTAACACACTTTTATAGTAGCCTAATCAACTTATCCTATCTAATTCATCAAGGAGATAGTTTACACACTTACCTAAGTCCCCATCTTCATTCCTCTTTCAATATCTAGAGTGTCATCTTATATATCTCCCTCATCCTATCAAGGTTGATATAATTTGACATCTACCTAAAGTATATGATGTGAATTTTTATTATTATTATCATCCAATACTAAGACATTATATTGGAAGATTCTTTACCTTGAAGCACAATATCCAAGATATTATCGATGACCAAAAAATTATATTTGAGGATCGTCCAAAGGAATCAAGTTCACAACCTGATGATTGATATAAATATAGAATATTTAACCATCCTTTGTAATACCATTCTAAAAAATAACTAAAAGTCCAAAAGGTATACAATGCACATCCTCATCCATCACATTATTGGCACCCATTAGATGGGATAATTTTATTTACACGACATATACCTCCTATGGTTCAAAAGCCTTTTATTAAATTTGATGATAATTAAATTTGAGGATGATGATGATGATGATATTAATTATCTATTCATTTAATAATACCTTTATAAACACCATATATCTAATGTTATGATTGATAATGGAACAAGTAAAAATGTTTCAACAATGACATTACTTAAACATTTGGGTTATACTCATCATGATTTAAACCCCTATACCAATTTAATTTGAACATTTAATGAGACCTCTTTGAAGTTCCTTAGTGAGGTTAACTTATGTGGTTACTAAATTTTTAGTTATCCCTTCCACATATACCTTTTATATGTTATTAGGAAGGACCTTACATACAAACTCTTTAAGTAGTACCTTCTATAGTGCATGGGTGTTTTAAATAAATTCATGTCAATTAGGTAATTATAGTTTCCAAAATTCCATATGAGAATCCTCTTGAATAAAATAATCTTATACCCAAACAACTAGCTATCAAGCCTATAGATCTAATTCACCACAAAAGGGTAAGAAAAAATCAATCCCCTTTACTAGGTAGCTAGTAATTGAGATAACATTACATCAAAGACATATAATGTATTCCACATAATCCCCTTAATCTATTACACACCATGTTCAAATATATATAACACCTCAAAATGAATATATTATTGTTATGCCAAAGAATCCATAGGGTAGTCAATAATGGGTTCCAAAAACACCTACTCTTGTTACACCTATTACTACTTCACAATCACAAAGTCCTATTTTACACATGCAGAACATCATTGATATTACAGTTATAGATGTTAAACCTATACATGATCCTTAGTAGTGTAGCCTATGTATTATTTTAGATTTATAGTGGGGTGATATCTATGACCATCCATTGGATGGAAAAATAGGATGATCTTTCCTCTTCAAAAATTCAAAAAATATGAAAAAAATCAAGAGCATTCGAAAATCCAAAAACACTTTCAACACCTACATATTTTATTGGATCCTTGGAATCTATGTGTTAGATCCATGTTAATGGATAACATACTCAGTTACTCCCACATGCACTTATGTGTCACACATATACTTAAGTGTGATATAACCATACATAGATACATAATACATTGGTATTTTGGATGTTGGGCCTTCCCTATACTAATGTCATATGGACATTAGGGGAACCTACTTCTTTGATCTTGATACACATAGGTGATATGATTTTATGATCACTTTATATTATCATGCTTGAGCTTACATAGATACTATTCATATTATCCATGATTATATCTTACATAAGGTACTTGATATGCTATACACTTGACATAGTTTTCCTAAAACATTGGATCCATGGGATACTATGACATGTTTATGCTAGTTACTTATGCTTTATTTTATGCATTTCCTTGAGTGTCTTGTATTTCTTATTTAGGCATTTGAATATGATCCTTTACTTTTGGCCTTCATGTCTACATATTTTATTTGAAAATTTTATTTATCATGGTTTTTTTATGGACATTTGAATATGCCATCCTTGCCTTTTATGTATATTGGACTAAGTTATGTCCCTTTGATTGTGAAACATTTAAACATGCCCCTTGTCTATGGTCTCCTTAGACCATTATCATTTAACTTTATTTTAATTGATCGTGTGTGTGTGATTGTTTTCTTTTTGAGTTTCTACTATATATATATATATATATATATATATATACATATATACATATATATATATACATATACATATATATATACATACATATATATACTATATATATATATACATATATATACATATATATATATGTATATATATGTATGTATATATATATGTATATGTATATATATATATATATATATATGTATATATGTATATATATATATATGTATATATGTATATGTATATGTATATGTATATATGTATATGTATATGTATATGTATGTATATATATATATATACATACATACATATATATACATATACATATATATATATATATACATACATACATATATATACATATACATATGCATACATATATATATATATATATATATATATATAAATATATATATATATATGTATATGTATATATATATATGTATGTGTGTGTGTGTGTGTGTGTGTGTATATTCATGATATTTATACTGCATATTTTGCCTACATGTGATCATGTTAGTTATATGTTCTTCAATGATATATTTACCTAGACATGTTCCTTATATATGATACATGGTTACATTCATAGATTATATAGTTGTATTATCTTTTTTTTATGAGTAAGCTATTAGTTCCTATCTTTACCTCACCTCGAAGGGGGGAAATATTAGTGGGGGCATGTCATAAAGACATGTTCTTGACACTTAGCAAAAAATTTATATTCAATGGGGGCATGTTTTTTAATAATGTTCTCCACACTCATTAAATATATGGTACTTATATCAATTTCCAATATCAATGAGGAATGATTTAGAAGCATGTTATTTCTACACCTTTAATTTATAGTACATTTATGGATATGTGTGGCTGACTTGTTACTTACACAACTTCATATTATCTTATTGTATTTCCTAATGTTCTTAGTATAGTTAGCTTATAAAACAATCATGGCTAAGTAGAGTATATATACGAGGTAGTGGTTAGTATTTTATCATCATACTAGAAATTTTATTCTTATAACATTGTTTTATAGGTTTCCCCCTCAAGTGGCTCAGTCATAATATTCAAGTATTTTTCACTTTCATGGATCAGCTTATTTTGTTCTTAATTCTATGACATATAATTCCATTATTATGAATCATTGTAGTGGATCATAACTCATTAGAAGGCTTTAAGATATAATATAATATTCTTTAACAAACTTAATAAAGTTTAACGGTCAATATTTTCTAAGGATTTTAGCTCCACTATTGTAATAATGTTTCTAAAAATTACTTCAATTAGTTATCCAAGATGTTCTATACCAAGACTATAAAGGATTACATTAATAAATTTTAGAATCTTTCCTTACAGATGGTATACATCACTAAGGAAACTATGACTAACCTATTTTTTGGGTGGCCTCAAAGATAACATCCAATTGGATTTTTACATGTTTCATCCATGTACTGTACCTAAATCAATACAAAGGGAATGCATGGCTGAGGAAAAAGAGCTCATTAGTTGAATACCTTTCACTAATGTGCATTAATGTACCTTCCCAACAACATCATTTGCATAGCCTACCAAATTGACACCTCAGTAAGTTGAAAAAAAGCATGTAAATAGATTACAAATAGATTATTTTTTGGATGTGATAGAAAATGGAGAAAATTACATTGATGTGATGAAAATAAGTTTTTTTACATTGAAAGTATCCGTGAGGAGGAATAATATGATGAGGCTTTAGGATAGGTTTTAAAGAACCTAAGAATGAATTTGAATATTCTCAACCTACTATTTTTGTCATGCACTTTTAGGCATTAGTACTCCTTAAACTCTTAAGATGGTGGCTTTCTTAAATAAATAGAAGGTGACTATGTTAATTGACTCTAGGAATACACATAACTTCATTAGTAATAATTTGGATACTGATTTAACTATTTCATTTACCCAACTCAATAATTTTAGTTCATGATTGTAGATGGTGGTATAGTTAATTGTTTTATAAAATACCATTGCATTAATCTTTCTATGGGAGACTAATTTCTATACTTCCATTTATTTTCTATTCCCATGGGAGGAACAAACATCATTTTGGAGTGTATTGTCTCACCACTTTAAGCACTATTGAGATGAATTTATAAGAACTATTCATGATGTTCCATTTAGAAGGCAAGACCTTCAAATTATGTGGGTTATAGGCTAAATATCTATAAATAGTTAGTTCCCACTAAATGCTAAAGATAATTAGCAAAGTTACATAAATATTTTTGGCGTGCTTATTTTCCATAGAAGTTCAACCAACCAAGGAGTCTATAAATCCTAATTTACAAAGGGTGCTAGATGGCCATTCTATTATTTTTGGTGACATGCCAAAATGAATTCCTCTAAATCATGTGCATGATCGAGCCATCAATCTCATTATATGAAGTAAGCCATGCAACATCAAACCCTATAGGTATCCCTATGCCTATAAGAGTGAAATTGAAAATATGGTACAAGAGATGTTGAAGGTAGGAATCATCTAACATAGTCAAAGTTAATATTTCTCCCTAGTGTTCATGCTATAAAATAAGAATGATAGTTTGAATATGTGTCTAGACTATAGAGAACTCAAAAATTACACCATAAAAAATAAGTTTCTTATTCCATTAATTGATGATTTTATAGATGAATTGCATGGTGTTGTTTATTTTACCAAGTTAGGCCTTTGCTCGCTCTGGGTATCATTATATTTTCATCTATGATGAGGACATGCCTAAAACAGCTTTCAAAACTCATGAATCCCATTATGAATTTATGGTCATGCCTTTTGGCCTCATAAATGTACCATCTAAATTTTAGAGTTTGACGAATACTATTATTAGGTCATTTTTAAGAAAGTTTGTACTAGTATTTTTTAATGATATCATCATATTAAAACAAAAATTGGGGTGACAATTTCAATCATGTGAAATAGGTACTTTTAGCTATGGAATAACATCAACTTTATGCTAACCTTCTAAATTTGATTTTAGTGTCCAAGAGTTGGAGTACTTGGTTCATATTATTTCACATGGAGTGAAATTTGATCTTAAAAAATCCAAATGATGATGGAGTGGTAGGTTCCCAAGACCCTAAAGAACCTCCAAGGATTTCTATGTTTAATTGGTTACTATCATAAGTTTTTTAAAATTTATGGTAACATTATAGACCCACTCACCTATTTATTGAATAAATAGTACTTACATTGTATTTATTTAGCTACCAAGACATTTGAATAGTTGAAAATGGCTGTGTATAACTCTAATTTTAGATACTCCTAAATTTTTGAAAACTTTTGTTGTGGAATGTGACACATCAATATATGGAATGGGGGATATACTCATGTAAGAAGGCAAACCACTATCATTTGAAAGTCACCAACTAAAGGGGAAAAATAGGCTCAAACCAATCTATGAGAAATATATGATTATTATTCTTCATTCATTAAGTAATGGATACCTTATTTAATGGGTCATCACTTTTGGGTAAAGACTAATCATGATAACTTCAAATATTTTTTGGAATAATTATTATCATCTGAAGAAAAATATAAATGGGTGACTACAATATTAGGATATGATTTTGAAATTGTGTATAATAAAGGAAAAGATAATGTGGTAGTAGACTCCCTTTCCCAATGGGATGAATTAGTTGAGGCATTGTTATGTGCCATGACCATGAGGTAGGTAGATTGTCTAGAGGAAATAAGATCTAAATAGGAGAATGATAGTAATACTAAGGATTTGATTCAAAATATTTAGTATGGTTTCAATGAATATAAAAAATTTACAAGGAAGGGGAATACATTATGGTATAAAGATATATTATACTTTTGTAATCATTCTCACCTAAAACATAAAATTCTTAAGGAACTTCATGCCTCTCCACTTGGAGGTCACTTTGAAATTTTGAAAACATATCATAAAATCAAGTAAGATTTATTTTGGGAAGGAATAGAGGGGGATGTCCAGAAATATGTGGTTGAATTCATGGTGTGTCAACTAAACAAAGGTGAAACCATTGAGACCCCAATATTTTACATCCTTTATCCATCCCTAGACAAAATTGGGAGGTGGTTTCCATGGATCTCATTATGGGGTTACCATGGAATGAGAGTAAAAAAATTATCATGGTAGTTGTGGATTGAATCACCAAGTATGTTAATTTTTTCCCCTTATCATAGACATTTTTTACAAATATAATAGCTTCTACTTTTCTTAATATAGTTCAAACATTACATGGTACTCCAAAGATCAGTGTAAGTGACTAAGATCCCATATTTACTAGTAATTTTTAGACTAAATTATTTGAGTATGACACCTAGTTAACACAAAACTCATCCTATCATCCTAAATCTAATAGAAAAATAGAGGTATTCAAAAAATGTACATAAGGGTATCTTTATTATTTTGTTTCTGATAAACAAGATAAATGGGTTAGTTGGTTACCACTTACTAAATTATGGTATAACACTTATTTTCACATTTATTATAAGATGTCTCTCTTTGTGGCAATATATGTGTTTCATCCCAATCCATTAATTCAATTTTTATGGTGCATCCTAAGGTTTGAACTATTGAGAAACACATTCACCATCAACATGAGGTACTAGTCAATTCAAAAGAGAATTTTGAAATGACACAAAGTAAAATGAATAAATAATTAGATCAACACCATAATGAGTGGAATTTTGACATAGGTGATTGGGTCTTTGTAAATTTATATCCATATAAGTATATGTCTATGAATCAATATAAAAAGGATAAAAAGTTTTCACCTAAGTATAATGGCCCATATAAGATCTTACAAAAAATTGGTAGTGTGGATTACAATCTAGAATTATCCCCTATCAACTCACATACATCTAGTATTCCATTTATCTTGCCTAAAGAAAATAATTAGACATAGTGTTTCCACTAAGACTAAGTTACCTAAATTGGATGAATAAGGTCATGTCATTTTGGATCATAAAGAGATCCTTCACATGTACACTAAGCAACTACAGACTAGATCCATTAAGGAGTATTTGATCAAATAGAAGAACCTATATTTTAAAGATGTAACATGGGAAGATGAAGCATTCTTATAATAACATCTTGGTTTAATTGAATGCTGAGGACAATTTTGTTTTGAAGGAGAGATTACCTTAACCTATAATGCATATAGGTATATGTTGGCCATCTTATGGATTACACAAATTCATATTATCTTGTTACATTTATCGATGTTTATAGTATAGTTAGCCTATGGAATAACCATGGATAATTAGAGTATATATAGGAGGTAGTGGTTAGTATTTTATCATCATATTAAAAATTTTGTTATTATTGTATTATTTTTGGGGTATCCCCTTCAAAGGGGCTTAGTCATAATAGTCAAGTATTCTTCTCTTTTACCAATTATTGTTATGGATTTTTTAATTTTATTCCTAATTCTATGATATATAATTATATTATTGTGAATCATATAAGTAATTTCATTAAAGTTATCCACACTCATTCAATATGTGGTACCTATATCAGTTTTCATATTCAATGGGGGCATGTAATATGTGCATGGCTTCCACACATTCACAGTTCCTAGATTTAGTGGGGTCATGCTTTGGAAGCATATTCTCGATGCCTATTTAGTATTAATTACTCTCCATTTTTATGGTGGGTGAATGGTTTGGAAACATTGCCTCCACATTGGCACTTATACCATTTTTTGTATTTCTTCATATATACTAGGGGCATGCTTTGGAATCATGTCCTTCACACTTCATAGTTATCCAAATTGGCCAAAGCACATAGTTATATGATTTAGATTCATATTTCTAGTAGAATTATATACATTAGTACTATTTCTATACATAGTTTTAACATGAGACATATTTAATGTTAATATTATATGTAACATGTGCCTAATATTGTAAAATCTAAATAAGTTTTAGAATCCAAAACTTCTTTTATGGAATTTTACCATATCATAGATTTTTTCATACTAATAACCAAGAGACTTTATGAGAATTTATTAATTCAATATATTTTAGTAGTTGGTTCACCTTTTGGTATGGTTGAGGTGATCAAATCACTCAATCTTTCCAAGTTTTGAAGTTGGAATTGATAATCCAACCTTACTAGTTTATAACTATTATTAGGTTGCAAAGATGAGCTAATCTTAACTACAAGGTGGCAACTCACTTTTGATATAATGTTGGATTTATTTATGTTAAAATCTCTCTCTCTCTCTCTCTCTCTCTCTCTCTCTCTCTCTCTCTCTCTCTCTCTCTCTCTCTCTCTCTCTATCTCTCTCTCTCTCTCTCTCTCTCTCTCTCTCCTTATATATATGAAATTAAAAAAATTATCTATATTTTTTTCAATCTCAATTTCATAGCCTTATAGTGACATCTTTCTAAAAATAGCTTATTAATAGGCAAGGTGGTTACATCAACACATAGGTGTATTCCTAAACAATGCTAGATTAATTTAAATATATTTAAATTATTTTCAACCTATATTATATGCACTAGTTTTATACTATAACATGCTCTTGGTTGTAGGCCAGTCACTATAAAATCACTCAAGTTGGGCACTCATGAAGACAAGGTGTGTATACATACCCAAGTATGCATTATTTTCCTTTAAAATAGAAATTTAATTAATATATTAAATGGGGGTAAATTTAGATGATACTTTATGAATATATAACACCTCACTCTTATAAACTATCTTGGTATATAGACTTTGGTTGTTCCTCTCAGTTCCTTACCTTTCCTTCTTTTATAAGTTTCGCATCTACTCTATCTTTGTGCCCCTTGGCATATATCTCTTAGTCTGACCAATATTATATTGATGACAAATGTGTTTTATAATTCTTAGAAAGATTATAATGTACTTATATTCCATCTTTGTAAGCTCTAAAATTGTACTTTATCTTATGCTCCTTGGACACTAATGTCTATGGTAGATAGTAGTATTGACATTACTATCTTATACTAACTTAAGTATCCAAGGCCCTAAATTCATATAATTTACAAATGAAATATATCCTAATGGTTCACCTAGGTTCTTGAAAGAGAGTTATTACTCCAAAGGGATTGATATAAATACAAGATCAACCATCATATATTCATCACATATAAAAACCTACCAACACCTAACATTCATATCAAAGAGCATTCCATTGACAAAATATTTCATATTTATTCATGTTTTTATACCAATCATAGGGACTACACATCTATAATTTTAAAGTAATAAAGGATCATCTCAAGATCTTTATTTTCCAAGTTACAAGCTAGGTCACTAATTTACTTGATTTTCACATACTATATGATTCACACATAAGGAAATATGTAGGGGATAACTACATTATTTTGAGATCATCTTCTAGATTATTTGATATGTAGATGATGTCCTTTAATAGTGAGGTTATTGGGGTCATTTGGACACCTGCTACCACTAACCATTTTTACCTGATGTCATATTGAAGATGAAAAGATACAATTTTATAATTTCACAAGGAGTCATTATCCATGACCCAAATATGACTAAACTATAATGAAGGTGAAGTAAAACCTAAAATCACCCAGGTGATCTATCATATTTTTGTATATATTTTATAATGGGCACTAGTGTTGAACCCATATAGTAGCATCAACACAACCATCCTGATTTGACATTATTGACCAAAACACTAGAAGCATTAGAACCAAAATCAAATAATTGTTCTAGAATATCCTTTCAGCCTACTTTCCACCTATTCTATATCTAAAATCATATTAGCATCAGAATAAGCTAAGCACTTACCTTTTTTTCATTTCTATATGTAGCATAGTTATACTTTCTATATTTAGACTATCTCAAAATAAAAAAATTAATGTATGCTTATATTTGAGTTTAGCATCTAATTGGTTTGTTATAGATATGATTATCACCCTTATGCAATTTAATTTTTATGTACCACTTTAATATTCTAGATAACCCCAATCTAGATTAATTTTAATGCTAAAAATTTTGAAACATTTATTATCCCCATGTAGATGTAGAAATAGTAGCTTAAGAAAATAAAGGTGGAAATATATATCTCATGTTCCCATTATAAGTATTAGGTTGTAATGTGTTCATAGGGAGGATTTTTGATATATGGGGATGACCCATAATTCTAAGAGCATGATTAATAGATGGACCTATTTTTCCATCTATATTTTTTATGTTCTCAGTTTCTTAGATGGTTTTCAGGATTTCATCAAGATCTTTACGGTTTTGATTAACACACTCATGAAACAATGCAATTACTTTCTCTTTCTCATGATTTATTTATTCATTTTCATTGGTTTCCTTAGACTCATTGTTTTCATTAACATAAACTTCTTCTATGATAACCTTATCAATATGTCTTTCATTTTAAATATTGGTATTAGGTCCCTCATTGGTTTGAGAAATCTGAGGTGATGGGAGGGGAACCTCAATGTGTTCAATAGGCACTCCTCCCAATCTAGGGCTATGCCTAAGTTGCATGCAAAATAATATAAGTATAAAATTAAAAATTACAACAATCTAAAACCCTATATGACTAAAAACCCTAAAATTATAAATGTTTACATTCATATGAATCAGGTTCACCAAATATTTAACCTTAAAAATATAGATTGGGGTTATCTAGGGTTAAATGGGATATAAATATCTTAGTGTACAAGGATAATAAATTATCACTATAGTAATCTAGTTATATTCTAAACTCATACATAACATATGTTAAATTCATTGAATTGAGATAGGATATAAATATTAAGTATAACTATACTAGATATGGAAATGATAAATAAATAAATAATGTGTTTATCTAGTTCTGATGCTAATACAATTATAGATCTGAAACAAGTAGGAATTAGACTATAATAAGATTATATAATAGTATCCACATTATAGATTAAGTTCCTATGGAACTATAGACACTATCATTAGCCTTGGATGGTTATGTTGACAATACTATCTAAACTTGATGCATGTGTCCTATATGAAATACCTATTGGAAAAAGATGCAACCACCTAGATTATTTTGGGTTTGTATTCACCTTCACTCTAGTACATTTAGATCTAGGTCATGGACTCTCTCATCATGAATTCAAAAAACTAATTCTTCCTCCTCGTAGTAACCTTGGGTAAAAATGGGTTAGTGGGCACATGATGTTGAGATGACCCCAAATACCCCTCTATTAATGAGTATTACCTACATAGCCAATACTTTGAAGATGGCCTTATACTGATGTATTTTTTTCCTATGTGTTAGCTTGTGTGTGAATCATGTAATATATGGAAAGAAAGTGCAATAGTGACATATCTTGTATATTGGAAAATATAGATCTTAGGATGATCATTTAGTATTTTAGACATGTGTATGTGTTATCCTTATAACTTATATGAAAATAGGATAAAATATGGAAGATTTAATTTATCAAGTTTGTCATTTAATGATTTTGATAAGTTACCATAGGTTTGTGCTAGGTGAGGAATGAATGAGGGTTGATCTTGTATTTATATCAATCACTTAGGATAACCATTAATATACATTTTATTTCCAAATTAGATGAATTTATGGCACTAGATACTTATGTTGGATCAGGACACCTACATCAGCATAGGTGTCTATTTGGGACATTAATGTCTGGGAACATGAAAGTAAGTATAAAATCAGAAGTTGTAGTGGTGTAATATAAGTAGGTTTTAATCATTTTGGGTAAGATATTAGGTTTAGGTCATCAACATAAGACTAGTCAGTATAAGAGATATGCCAAGGGGAACAAGATAAAGGATATTCAAGCCTTCCAAAAGTGGAAAAGGTCTAGAATTGACAAGACCAACCAAGGTTTGATTTTTCCAAGTGTACAAGATTAAGGTGTTATATAATCAAACAATATAATCTATAATAGTAAGTGAAAAACAAGTTATACACAAGCTACAATGCCCTAAAATACCATATTACCCAATTTTTTCAAAGATGTTGAAGACATGGAAGCCCATCATTTTTCCATGAGATGTACTCTATATAATTCATAACATCGCAAATAATCAATTTAAATTATTTGATTTTATAGGCACCTTAAAATATGATACATTAATTTAGTATATTAAAATCAGTGTTACTCATGGTAAGAAATAGGATGAGATCAAATATGTTTTAAAAAATACTATCTAGAAATCCCTGTAAAAAGTGTAAGTAGGATGAAATAATTAGTTCAAGGAGATAAATAAATAGTGACATAATTTGATGAAATATTTAAATAACTAGTAAGTAAATTGATATATCTTTAACATAAAAATAAAAAATTGAATGGTTTATATCTAGGTTGTTACCACACCTAAAAACAACTATTGATGGAAAATGTTTTAAATGTTTACTGAAGCATTAGAAATTTTCTATCAATTAGAATTAAAAAAATGGATAAGAGAGAAGGATACAATGACGTAAAAATTTGATAAAATAGATAAAAAATTATACCAACTTAGATTAAGATAGGAAATACAAAAGAATAAATAAATAATAAATAAATCATCCAAAAATTAAACAACATGACCCAATATCTTGTGTACAATATGTTTTTAGTAAGACCACAATAAAATAGAGCACCTATATGATGAAAAGTTTGTAAGGGAAGCATTGTCTCAATCCAACCCGATAGAGATGACACCTCCACTCGAATAAACCATTGTAAGGGATAAAATATGGTGAAAAATTATTAGGTTATATTATTATCAACACAATCAAAACATGTGCCCATTAATGGAAGCATATCCACTTATAAACCAATTAAGATATTTTACAATGTGTGTAGTATTCATACACTACCAAAAAACTAACCTAGAGTAGATGCATTAGAGGACCTAAAATACTTTTAATGGAGAGTTGCATGAAAAAAATTACCGACTCCCCCATCAATAACAAAAAACCTATATCTTTTAAAACATGTACAAAACCATTACTAACCACCTATAGCACCACAAAATATAACCAACCCTCATAATCCAAATTTAAAAAATTATCAAAGATGATATAAAGGGGGATATAAATAATTATACTATAAAATATACTAAGTAGGATACTATAGAGGGTGATAAGGAAAGTATTTTATACTAAGATACCTCAGAGACTATCAAGGGAGATATCAAGGAAATAATTATCAAGGAGGAGGTGATAACTACCAAGGGTACCAAGGAAATATTATCAAGGATATCAAGGTTACCAGGGGAAAAATTATCAAGCATACCAAGGTGTAAATTTCTAGGGAGGATAAGGAGAACCGTAAGAGGTCCCCATACCTACTAAAAATGTGGAAAATAAAGACATATTAAAAGGGATTGTACTACATGAGACAAAAATAAAGTGTGTCTTCTATCATGAAAAGAGCACACATGAAATTTACACTTGTCCCAAAGCCACCATGTTGTTTTAAACCCATGAAATAGGAAAATATGACCAAAATGATGCCACTAAAGGATCTCAATAAATCAATAAAGTACCATGGGAAAATAAAGAAGAGGAAAAACAAAGAAAACAAATAAAAAATTCTAAACAAGGTAAAATTATATAAGACAAATTAAAGTCAAAATAAGACATAAGAGACAAGTAGAACAATATAACCATAAATAAAATCAACACAGACAAAACTATGGACAATGGTTGAGTAGTTGTACTAACCTAGAGTGGTACATAGAAGAACATATGTGGGAAACTTTGGAAATGTGTCTCAATTAACATAGAAACATACACCAATCCTAAGAACCATGAAAATATAGTATAATAGAGAGAAAAACATAATTTAAAAATCACAGTGGAAGGAAAATAATAAGCAAATATCCTTCAAGGAAGAATAAATGATGGGGTTGAAGAAAATAGATAAAATGATCTATGAAAAATCATTGTTATAATATCTTAAATATTTTTTAGCATTATGATAAATAATAATTCACATACTAGGTTTAAATAATGGATAAAAATAATGAATCCTAATTATTTTTGGTGGTGAATGATGGGCCCAACTCTGCGAGTGAGGGTTCAAGGAGTTTCCTATTGGCAGATGCTTCCACAAAGGATCACCCCCCTCCCAATTTGAGTCTGTAGGAGAAGGAGAAGGAGATGGTCTATGAAGGGGCTCGTTCTAAGGTTAACAGGGTCAATAGTGGTCTAGCACATAGCCTGGATAGGCCCATCCTGGTCATTCCCTTAGAATCAGTCAAAGAAGATGTAGATTACTTGGCCTCACATCCATTGATCTATAAATTCCTTGGAATTTGAATTCCCCTGTCGACCTTGGAAGCCTGGATTCATCACTCATGGCAGGTGGAGGGTGAGTTTGATATCATGTTGGTTGGTAACAACTAATTTATGGTAAATTTCTCTTGCATATCTGATAGGAATCAGATTTTTGAGGGAGGCCATTATTTTTACAACCGGATTGGTCTTTTGATCAAACCCTAGCATGTGGGTTTTAACTCTGTCGAGGATCTTCCATCCTGAGTTCCTGTATGGGTTCACCTCTTGAGACTACCTCTAGAATTCTTGCATGAGAATATCCTATGCTAGATTGTAGCCATGCTTGGAACCCCAACTGTAATTGCACATTAATCTCTGGATAAGAAGGTAATCTCCTATGCCCATATCTGTGTTGATATTGATATAAATAACCCTTTGCCAAACTCTATAGAAATTTGCCTGGGATCCTCTTCTTGGATCTAAAAAATAGAATATGAAGCTATTCCCTTTAGGTGTCAAATTTGCCATGTATATGGACACCTACATCGTTAATGCCCCCATGCTTCCAAAAGCACTAGCACTCCTAAGGGGCTTGCAGGCTCATGGACGACCAAGGATGGTAGTAGAAATAGCCAACCTGATCATCAGGAAAAAAGAAATAGTCAAGTTGACAATGTAGCAAAAGGGAAGATGCCATGGAATGCTTCTAGCTCAGAGCAAGGGCTAGCCGAAGGTGCTGGAACTGACAAAGACAAGTTTATCCCAGTTTAATGTTAAGCTAAGGGGTGGGATCAGAAAAGAACACAGCTAGATCGATAAGACACTAGTTTTAACTGCTTGAAGGCCCTAGATAATATGATTATAGAAGAAGGTATTCCTGAAGAAGTTTAGAGTGAGGTTCCAAATTTAGAGGGGAGGAGTTATATTTTGAATGATGCTCAGGATGGAGAAATGCAACAGATCTTGGAGACCATGTCTGGCCTTGAATCTAAGGCCCTTATAATTTTGGCTACTTCACAAGATAGGATGACCCCTTGGATAGAAGTAGTTAAAGAGGGGGGTATCCCTAGTAAAGAAAAGAGGTCTTCACTTTTGCTAGGCCTAATGTAATGCCCTTTCAAAAAAGTATCCTTCTCAACTCCTTCACGAGCAGGCTGTAATAAGGACCAAGATCAAATTAAACTAACAAGAGATTTTTTGGTAGAGTCAGGGGTTTTTAAGACCCTAGATGAACACTTCCCCCACTCTACTCAATGATTATTTTGTCATGGAATGTGAAGGGATTGAGTAGTACCCCCAGACAAAAAGCTATTTGCAAGCTGGTGATTGATCATTCACCCAATATTCTATGTATTCATGAGACCAAGCTTTCTATGGACTCCCTATTTACTTGTTATCCAAATATTTGGCCTTGTGGTCAGTGTCAGTGTATTGGTGTACTCAGGAGTTTTGGAGGTCTTGCTATGTGTTGGGACCCCAGGAAAGTATTGATGCTCCATTGGATGTCATGTCTCTCAGCCCTCTCAATGGTAGCTTCCTCCTTGGATACTAGTGAGCTGATTTTGGTTACTAATGTGTATGCCCCCATTGATCTCCAGGGGCAAATCAAGCTTTGGGAACACATACAGTTCATTAGGGACTGCCATCATTTCTTACCCTAGATTATGGCTAGAGACTTCAATTCTATCCTCAGCTTGGAGGAGAAGAGGGGTGGTTTAACCCATTTGGGTCCTTCATCAGAGTTACTTTGTCATAATATTGATCATCTTCATCTTGCCAATGTAAAACCCCTCAATGGGCTCTTCACATGGAACAATAGAAGGGTTGGGGAAGCTGCCATCTCAGAACATCTGGACAAGTTTCTTGTCTCTTGTTTTTAGCAATCTAGCTCCATCTCTCTCTCGTCAAAAATTCTAGACTAGCAAAGGTCTTACCATTGGCCTATTAAGCTCTCTATTAGCACTATTGTGGCTCCCAAGAAACCCCCTTTCAAGTTCCAATTGATGTGGCTCCGTGACCCCTCTCTCCATGACTTGATGGTACATTGGTGGTGGCATGGAGGTCTAGCCTATGGCATGGCCATGTATTCTTTCTCCAAAAATCTTTAGTATGTCAAAAGAAAATTGAAACACTAAAATAGCAATTGCTTTGGTAACCACCACATCATGAAGAAGAGAGCTCAAGACTAGCTGGATGTCAGAACTAGGTAGATACGCAACCTTGGGCTATCGAAAGCCCTTTGCATGGTGGAGGCTCAAGATTCTATAGATTTGGTTGAGTGGGATGTCCATGACGAGATTTACTAGAAGCGAAAGGCTCAAATAGATTGGCTCTAGGAAGGGGACAAGAACACTACATTCTTTCACAATTCTGTGTAGGCCCATCAGATTAGGAGCTTCATTTCTTCCCTTGTTACGATGGATGGGACGTGCCTAAGTTCCTTTCAAGCAATAGCCAAGGAAGCTAAAAGGTTTTATGCTACTCTTTTTTCAAATGATTTACCCCCAGATGAGACTGTGAAGAATGTGGTGATATCATGCATTCCTTCTATAATGACTTCAAAAATGAATGATTCCCTGATGTAGCCAATTGATAGATCAAAGTTAGAGAGGGTGGTCTTTAGCATGAATATAGGTAGAGCTCCAGGACTAGATGGGTTTCTGGCAGAATTCTTTCAAGAATTATGGGATGTTATTAGTCATGATCTTTTGGATGTTGTTCAGGAGTCTTATGCCAGTAAAGAAATGCTCTGGGCTTTGAATGTGACCTTTTTAGTACTCATTTTGAAGAAGGAGTAGGCTAATTAGCTAGATATTTGTAGGCCTATCTCTTTGTACAATGTGATCTATAAAAGAATTATGAAACTCATTGGTAAGAGACTTAAAGGCTATCTTCCACTAGTGATCTCTGAGGAGCAAGGGGGCTTCATTGAGGGTAGGAAAATTTTGGATGGAGTGGTTTTGGCATTAGAGGTTATTCATTCTATGAGCACCACCTAGGAACATGTCATGCTTATTAAGCTAAATATGGCTAAGGCATATGATAGAGTTAATTAGGGCTTTTTGCAAAAAGTTCTTTCGACCTTCAGTTTCAATTAGGATTGGATTCATTGGGTTCTTAGTTGTGTAACAACCCCCTCTTTCTTGGTCCTTACTAACGAGGCCCCCTCTAAGCTTTTTGGTGTGACTAGAGGTCTTTGCCAAGGAGACCCACTCTCTCCATATTTGTTGATCATTATGGCTAAGGGTCTGGGGTAACTTATCAAGTGCCAAGTGTCTCAGAATATGCTTCAGGGGTGGTAGTGGGGGAACAAATTACCTACCTTGTCTCACCTCCAATTTGTTGATGATACTGCCTTGGCAAGGAGGGCTAGGATTTGTGAGGTTGAAGGTTTTCGATGCACTCTGGATACTTATCTGGTGGCTTCCAGACAAAAAATTAATGATCATAAGTCTTCCATTTTCTTCTTTAACACTCCTGAGCCTATCTAGCAGAGGATCACCACTATCCTAAAGTTTTAAATTTAGTCTCTTCCTCTCACATACCTGGGAGTCCCTATTGTAGTGGGAAGACATCCTAGGCTCTTTTAGAAAAATGTGCTAGATAAGTTGAGACAGAAAGTAAACCACTAGATGCATAGATGGCTTTCTACTATTGGAAGGGTCACTCTCCTACAGTCAGTGATTTAGGCCCTTCCCATTTACCGTTGTATGATCCAGGCTACCCTAGGGTATTTCCTCAAGGAATTTGATGCCCTCTCCAACCAATTTCTTTAGAGCGGTAATCTACAAAATAAGAAATGGATCCTTCTTAATTGGGATACAGTTTGCCAGCCTAAGAAGGATGGAGGCCTTAGGCTACACTCTACCATCTTGTGTAGTCAAGCTCTTGTGGCCAAACTCTATTGGCATTGGTGTACTTGTCAAAATCACCTTTGGGCCCGTATTCTATCTCTCAAATACTTTCTAGATGTTGATCTAGTGGACATCTATAAACTTCCTCTTGAGGGAAGAGGGTCGATGGTATGGAACACCCTCAAGCATGGGGCTCTACTGGTGAAGCATGGTCTCTTTTGGAGATGTAACAACATTTTGTTGGCCCTCTTTTAGAGTGATTCCTAGGATGGGTCTCCTCCTCTTTTGTCTTCTCATCCACACTTATAGATACTATGCGATTATTTTCTTTTTACAGGATGGGACGTGGTGGCCTATTATAAGGAGCCCTTCAGACTATGCCTAGTGGTGGGATATTGATGGAAACACTCCTCAGATTAGCCACCTAAAGGCTCCAAAGAGGACTAGTTGGAGCTATCCTAACTTCTGGCTTCTAGAGAATGCAGCTTCCTACAAGATAATGATGTCCTGGCATGGGGAGGAGATTCCTCAAGGAAGTATTCTATTTCTTCTGAGTACCTAGCTTTGATAAATCAACTATTAGGTGATGTGGCTATCTCTTAGGGGAAGAAGGTTTGGAATCACTTTTCCGAGCTTAAATGTAATTTTTTTCTCTAGGTTCTGGTCAATAACAGATGTCTTGCTTGGGACTACCTCTATAGGCATGGTTTTCAGGGGCCTTCTATATGTGTGTTATCTTTCAATAGTGAGGAGACTATCTCACACTTGTTTTTTTAGTGTTCTTATGCCAAACAAATTTGGCACACCTGGTGGGGTACTTGGGGCTGCTCATGCTAGCACGCCTCCTCTCTGCCTAAATTTTGGGATCGACTGGGGCAGTCTCCTTCCAAAAATTATTTTATATAGGTAGCCTAGTCAATTGGCCCTTCCTTCATTCTATGGAACATCTGGCTAGAATGAAATAGAAGAATTTTTCATGGCATACAGTGTGAGTTTAGAGTTCTGTGGAGAAAAATTGTAAATTCCATTCAAGAGACCCTTCATGCTAAAGGAGTGATTGTGGCTGGAATGGACTTAGTCGATGCTGGGATATACTTGCAGCTTGCTATCACTCCTCCCAATGATGCCCCTTTTTCCTCACACTCTTGTGTATGTTCACAGGTAGCAGTCAGCCCCTATTGACCAGAATGGGCATTGGTCTCCCTTGGTGGATGGAACTTTCAAAGTGGACACAGACGGTTCATTGTTGGGCAACCCAGGACTTGTGGGTATAGGTGGGGTGGGGTGAGATAGCTTGGGCAAAGTTTATTTCCTTTTCTCCATCCACAAGGGCCACTATACAAATAACCTTATGGAAGCTCAGGCGATCTTAGTGGCTATGCAACAATGCTATCATTTGGGCTAGAACAGAGTCATTTGTGATTTGGACTCACTTGTTGTGATTAACTTGCTGAATAATTAGGACTTGGAGATGGTGGATTGGCATCTCGTTGGAGTAGTGTTACAGGTTTTTTAGCTTTGTACTTTTTTTGAATCAGTGTCCTTTAAGCATATTCCCTAGGAGTGGAATGGGGTGGCTAATTGCTTGGCCAAATGGGCCTCTGAGCAAGGGCCACCTTGGAATATTTTTGATCAAAGCATGTTGCCCTCAAATTTATCACAAAAGCTGGCTCATTTGATTGACCAGGATAAAACTATGTAATTCTCTGTGTGTTGTTTTCGATTTTTAATAATATTTTTACCCCTCTTTTAGTTAAAAATGGATTAAAATAATGATAAAAATAAATGTTTTTGAAAAAAAAGAAAATAGAAAAAATATGTGGTATATTTATATGTCTAGGTATAAGGTCATGAGTTTACACAAGAATTATTATATTTGGGAACCGATGTGAAAGTTATGTCAAAAATAGCATAGGGAGTATTAGTTAAAGCCAACTTAAATAAAGTAGAATATGACATCGATATTATAGACATGAGTTTAAAATCACCAATAGGAGTATTAAAATGGGTGTGTTGATGGCTAAAAATGCAAAGTCAATGAATCAACTCTTTAAACTATTCGGAAGGTTAATATGGAATCATACTAGTCTAATAGTTAGGACCTAAAATGTCTATAATGATCTAAAATATGTGCAAAGAGTTTTTAATATATTATAGGAAAATAATAAGCATGTCAAAGATCATTAATACTTCATTAAAATTTCAAAAATAAAAAATCCCTTTGAATATGAAGAAAATAGATTACAAAAACATAATCTGACATATCTGATAGACAAAACCTATTGATTATATAGTCTCTTAAAGGAAATATTTATGTCCCTTTAAATATATTTCTCAATATAAATTTGATCAACAAGATGTCACACACTGTTATATTTACTGTCTCAATATTTATCAACAAGATGTCACACACTGTTATATTTACTGTCTAAATATACAATATAAATGGATCAACAAGATGTCACACACATCAAATTATTCATCATTATTTGGGTCAATTAGTTTGGATTCTACTCATATGACTAGAAATATGCAATCATCATAAGATATTAAATCTAATTGCTTTTATATAATCAGTTGCCTATGTTGACTAAGAATGTTACTCAACTATTATAGAATGTGTTATTTATCTATCTACAAAAGTTATTTTATCTCAGAGATGTTGCACAAATAAGATTATGATGACAAACTTTGAAGTAAATCAAAGTCGTTAAGAATACCTATGTAATGTTATTCCTTTGATATGTCACCTTGAGCTCCTTATATAATCATCTCTTCAAGATATGGTTGAAAAATAATTTATAGTTAATTTTAGTTAGTTATTAGTTAATTCTAATTTAAATTTTAAATAAAGTCAATTAACTTTATAACTTAACTTATTTTAAGACTTAAATAAGTCTTTTTAAGGATCAAAATATTAATTGACCGATTAAGAATAAAATCTAAATAGGTGGGGACTTTTAGACATCACTAACATTTAAATAGTCAAAATATGTTAAACATTACTTGAAATAAATAATATAAATGAAATTAAATGCATCTAACACTAAGTCCATATGCATTAATATATATTTATTAATATATGATTAAAAACAAAAAATATGTATTATCGTAAAAAAAAAATTCCCGCTATCAAATATCAAAAATGAATAAGTATCATCAAGAACTATAGCATGGAAAAAATATAAAAGTATTAAAACAAAAAATAAATGATTTAACCGACCATCCGTTCATCCTTAGTATCAGATAAGATCTCAATTAATGAATGTATTTTATCTATTTAATACTATGTATATCTCATTGCCATAGATGTAAACTTAACCATTTTAGTAATAACTTCATTATCTTCATCATTTACCTCTAATTTCACCTTATTAGTCATCCTAATAATTATAGGTGATGCTGAAGGGATGATTTCTCACCTCTTATTTCATAAAAACCATGCCTCTCCTACTCAAGTAGATGCAAAGTAAAATTTATAAGACTTAGCTTAGAAAAACCTAAAGGTGCATCTATATGTTCAAGAGATGGTTTTTTAGTATTTAATGGTATAAGATCTTAAGAATGATAATTGGTAGTTAATTTAATATCATCTCTAGGTGTGGACCCTCTAAGTTGTGGTGAATAATGTGGAGTAAGATTAAGATCAGATTATAAATCTATGTGTATGTGTTGGCAGGAACTAGTTAGAGTTCCTTATTTATGAGAATGATCTCTATAAAGAAGTATTATCCAACCTTAGTTTCCATGGGTATTAGCAATATTGAAGAGAAAATACTTCTAGACATTCAAAAAATTAGTGTAAGATGCATCAAAATGGATTGACATATGAGTTCCTTGATTATATGGTCTAGTTGTAATCCTACTAGTTCTCCTACCTCTAAAGTTGTGGCCTCTAGCAATAAATTTGTGAGGGGTTTTATCTTCCCTATTCCAATCCTAATTATTCCCCCAATTATTTGACTTAGAGTTATTAGAGTGATGAGGATTCCAACCTGACATTTTACTAAAAACCAAAACCTTGATTACTACTTGCATTGAAAAATATCCTCCGATATATGTGAAAACCAAACAATATCACATCTGATTAATAAAAACATCTATTCATGAAATTCAATAAAAGGAATTGAAATTTAAATATGTATAAACTATAAACTTTAAATATTGATCAAATAGACTTGTTCTATTTTGATAGTTACAAATTAAAACATGATTCAGACATATTTTTTGGAAAATTTAATAGCATCATGCACTATTAATTCACATCTTATAAAAATTGATATAATTTAAAATATAAACATATAACATTATATCTAAAATGCAAAAGATTATGCCAATCACAATAATATATTTATTCTTATTATTGCAAACTTTCCCATACCAAAATAAATAAATAATTATCCTTAAACTTTACTAATAGACAAATATTAATTGTAGATTATGACTTATATCCACAATAAATGTTGACTTCAAACCTTATCACTTAATAGAATCAAATATAATCATAAAATTATATTTTTTATATCCAAACAACTCACATTTGTTTAATGACTTGATAGGCAACTTCAATCCCTGGAGAGATCCATTTGAAATAGTGAAAACTTCAAATATTTGAAAACAAACACCTTTGAATAACAAGACTTTACTATTCTATTTTTCCTTAATCACTCAGAATAGAACCAATATTTAAATTAAATCTTAATATTATATGTATAACATATCAACAATTTGAGATCAAACACAAAATATCAATAAACAAACTATCAAATTTTGATCCAGATATCCCCTTTTAACACTGCAATTACAGTTTCACAAGTTTTGAATGAATAAAAAAATATATTTCCAAACTTTAAAACTCCTTATTCTTGAAAAAAATAACATTCAATTGAACTAAAGCACTATACCATTTTCCAAATATCAAACATATAATGTAAAACTGAAATTTTTGAATTCTATCAAATCTAAAACACATTTTGTTTCAAAAACAAACATTATTCTTCAATAAACATTATCATCCTTGAATAATAAAAAATATTTGGTAGAGGATTAATAAATAAACCTTGAATAGATAGAATATATATGATTTCCAATTGAACAACACATTATGAGACTATAAATATTTCCAAAATAATGAATGAAAATTAAAAAAATCATCTCCAAGTTAACAAAATCCATCATAATCCAAATATATAACCACTATGACCAAAAATAAGCTATTTTTATGTAAAATATTTATCAAACTAAAACTATTCTATATAGATGATCGATACCCAAACTCAAAACAAAAAATCTTGGAAAATATTTTACTAATACCTAAAATCATCTTTCTCACAATTTTAAAACATCAGTCAACTTAAAAACTTAGAATGCAAGAAAATAAGCTTCTTTAGAATGAATAAATAATTTACATAGACTTGAATGAAAACCCAAAATGCACCTTTTCCAATGTACTGAAATATATTGCATGCACAAACTAGTAAAAAATGTGTTACTAAAAAATACCCATATTGGTGAAACTGAAGAACAAACCAAAAATATAATTCTACCATCATAATTATTTTATCCACATAATAAAAACTAAAACCAAAATATATTTCCAATAACAACTCAATCACCTTAAGTACTCAAATGAAGACATACGAGTCATTTTCCAAACTCAGAATTACAAAAAAAAATGCCAAGCAACCCTAAACACATCAAAATCAACTATATATATTGAATCATGAAATATTAAAATTACCAACCATATACTGAAATGTAGATACATTATCAAACCCATGATTCTTCAAAAAGTATACTATATAACTAAAGAGATATTTCATGATGAAACAAAATTATCTTCTATATTTTCATCCATGCATTTATAAATTTCCATGTTAAATTATAAAATATTATCAAATGTATCTTGACATGCTATGTATAACTTAGAAATTACATATCGTGAGTATTCAAATAATCTTAAATCCATTTATCTTTAATAGTTAAAAATTTCTTACCTTGTCTGCATCTCCCTAGTTTACTTTATTCATTCCAAATTCCTCATACCTATAGAGTGTTGCTTCCACCCAAAGCTTATTATAAATGATGAAAAACTAAATGAATTTACCATTTATATTCTCTCTAAACTCATTAACTACTCATTTAACATGTTACATTCTCATTGGTTCCAAATCCCACTAGTACTATTTTAACAACATATCCAACTTGATCAAACAAATTTCCAGCTTTACCCATTACTAAAACCATTACCAAGTTATTCTAATGAAAACCAAATATCAATTCATATACATCACATTAAATAAAATTGAATCTAGATCATGTAAAATAGATACCCAAATCACTTATCATAAAATTCATAAAAAATAAATACTAACTATCATCTTATCAAACTTTGAACCGAAGGTTTAAACCTTATATCACTAAGCATGACATAGTTTAGGCCTTTAATTATTGTATACCCTCTAGCCTAATTATCTTATCAATAAAAAATTTCATAAGTTGAATGAACATTAGAACCTTAGGTCTTATGTTTAGTAAATATTTAGGTTCCAATATAAGGAAACTTAAATCCAAAGTATAACTTTTATGTTTGATTCTAATAAATCAAAACACCTTTGCCAATTTAGTAATAAACCATGTAAGTCAAAACAACATGGATCCTTAAACATATAATCACTGAATCAAAAATTATTTTATCAATAATCTATGCATCATAAATAAATGCTTCTAAAAATTAAGCCATTGTATATCATATTTTATACTAACAAACCTATGTTTAGGGGAATCATAATTTTAAGATCAAATTCCTTATTTTGTACCATATTACACATCACATATATATATTTTATTTTATCATTGCATTTACTTATGCTTTTGAAACTACTAAATAATGTTAGATTAAAAATTCATTGAATGCAACATTCATACTAAAATTCAACATAATAATGAAATTTCAAATGCATCAATAAACTAAGACCACACACTATTAGTTTTAATTGTTATGATGTGATTCATCAATATGAAAAAAATTTAACTCATTTGAATTTTTTAAAAGAGAGGGTGTGCTGAAAATAGGCATACCACTAGAAACCTTGCTAGCTAATCTTAGTAATAAGATAATGTAGTAAATAATAAATTGCCTATTTAAAGATAAATCAATTAAGATTGTGATCTAGGTTAAATCATTTCTAAAGAAGGTATATGTGAAACCTTTTAATAAGAAATAGGGATGAAACATTCGGTTAACGTGTCATGAAAAATATGATTTATTTAGATAAGGAAGTTTAGGCTGGGTATACAATCAAATGGAAAAGATTTAGACACAGATTATAAAAATTAGTAATGCTTCCAACTAATTAATAACTAGCTCATGCTAACTTATAAAGAAATAATCTAAAATAATATGATGTTAAATATCTAACCTACATTAATTACTTATAATTATATATCAGTCTCTACTTAATTTTCCTTTGGTATTATGAATACTTCATTGATATAATATCTATGGTTAATTCAAGAGAAAATAAAAATGAACCAACAAAATAGAAAAAGATAAAAAGAAAAGAGATACCGCTAAGAGAGTTTCAAATGATGTGAATTGATTGAGTGATACAACCAATTTCCATCCATGTATTGTAAGTGAAAGCATTTTTCTCAAGTATAGCAGTAATTTTATATGGTCCAAACCAAAGATAATCAAATTTATGATGTTTTTCTACATTCTCATGAGATTTATCCCAATAAAGGACTAAATCACCTAACTTAAACTTTTTATTAGATATATTTTTGTCAAAGAATTTATTTAACTTTTCCTTAGTTTTTTATAATTTCTATAATGCAGTTGCCTTAGTTTCATCTAAAGCTAATAAATAATTAAATATTTATTCAATTAAATTTATATCTTCTAAAAAATATTGAAAATTAGTTATAATAGATGATAGTTAAATTAGAAATATATATTCAAAACTATAATCTAACATAAAATGAGGATTTATTAACTTTAACAAGAGCTTGATATACTTTTTCAACACGTCTTTAGTTCTTTAGCAAAAAATCTTGAGAATACTTGGTTGTTCAAGTGGTAAGATTTTAGGTACATATATAGGCTTGCCCTTAGTGGTTAAAGATGTCACCCCCTTATATTGGAATTCTATTCTTGAAAGAATTCAAAAGAAATTGGTAGGATGGAAAGGAAAGTTACTGAGTCAAAAAAGAAAATTTCAAATTTTGAAGGCCTCCATTCAAGGAATTCCTATTTATTTCCTCTCCCTTCTCAAAATCCCTAAATATATTACTAATTTTTTTAAAGAATTCATAGGAGCTTTCTATGTTCAGGAGTGGAGGAGAAGAAAAGAATGATCCTCATCAGTTGGGACAAAGTTTGTAAACCTAAACTTTGAGGAGATCTAGGAATTAGGAAAATTCATCTTACTAATAGAGCCCTTATGGCCAAAATTGGATGAAATTTCATGAGTAACTCCAAAGAATGGAGAATTATAATGAGAGATAAGTAGTTATCAAATTATAATCCTAAATATTTTCTTCAGATTCAAGGCATCCCTAGAGGATTGGTGATTTGGAATAACTTATTGAAAATTAAAACCCTTCTATAGTATGGTATTAAATGTAAATTGGGGGATGGTAGAAACATTAAGTTATAGGAGGATTATTGGCTGAAAGACATTCCCCTTAACATGATTCACAATTTTCAAAGACTTATAGATAAAGCCATTAATCACTTTGGGAGATTAGTGATCTATTATGTTTTTTTGGGATATAATGAATGAAAACAGCTATCATATTGTTATCAAGATAGAAATGACCTTCTCTTAATAGTGGAGGAATTACAAACCATTCTCTATAATTATAAGATTCCAATATTTCCCTCTAGGGATAAACTGCTTTGGTTTTAGGATAAAAGGGGAATCTTTATAGTCAAGTTTGCATACAATTTACTCCTTAAATTTAGTGAGGACTCAAATTTATGGGGAAAGGTTTGGAATCAACATTATTCCCAAAATCAATTTTTTGGTGGATTATCCCTCATAAAAATATCCTTATTATAGATAATCTCCATCTTAGCAGATTTCAAATCCCTAACCATTGTATTCTATTCAAGAAAGAAGAATCTATTTCCCCCCTCTTATTGCATTCTGAATTCTCTTAGGAGATCTGGAGCATGGCTTTGTAGAATTTGGGGGTTTATTGGAACATGAATTAGGACATCTCAAATGTCATTAGATGCTGGTTGTCCCCATTTATGCATCCTTTATGTAAAGATATTTGGGCATAGATTCCCCCCATCCTGACATGGGAAATATAGAAAGAGCATAATAATAAGATCTTTAGAGATAAAGAAAGAAATTCTAAGGAGGTTCACCATAAATTTGCTAAATTACTCTAGGAAATAATTTCTTGTACCACTATGAAAACTATTGAATTTCCTCCTAACAAGTTAGAAGAAATCATTATCAATCAATGGAGTATCCCCATTCTTGTTTATAAATTTGATAATTCAAAAAAGATTGTGTGTGTTTCTATTACTTTGAATCCACATTCTAAGGGTGGGACGAAGCTCAATTTTGATGGGCCTACCAAGGGCAACCCAGGTCAAGCAAGTGGTAGAGGTGTTCTAGATCTGATAAGAGAGAGCTTGTTGTGGATTACATCAGTGGGTTAGGTGAAAATTATAATAATGTGGTTGAATCCATGGCTTTACTTTGGGGTCTTAAAGTGGATCTTTCTATAGGAATTAAAGAACTATCTATTGAAGGGGATTCTAAACTTATCATTGATGTTGTTAAAAAGGAAGCTAAAGTGGGATGGAAGATTGAATACATTATACAAGATACAAGGAGACTCCTTGGATTTGAGGAAGTTTAATTAAAACATATTTATAGAGAAGGTAATTAAGTAGTTGATGTTATGGCCAATCTAGGAGACAATATTTACCCTCTTAGATATTGAAGGGTCCTAAACAATCTACCAACCTATGTTATAGACCACCTCCAATTGGAGGCTCACCCTTATTTGAATAAATGACCTTTTCAATTCATAGTTGGTTATAATATATTTTAAAATATATTTTAATTTGGGGATTCATGATATATAGATTCTACTTGGAGGAGTGCATCAGGATTGTCATTAATATGGAAAATAAGATGCAACATTACAATTTGAATGATGGGAAAATCCACCTCAATGGTAATCATTTTTTTGAAATATTGAGTCATTCTCATGGATTTCACATGAGGCAACCCCATTTCTTAGAGGCACTTTTTCCTATGATTACCCAGCATGAGTTTTATAACTTCAACAATTATTACTTAATGTTTATGAATAAGTATAGGTTAATGAATCACAAATACACCTTCCTATCAAGAAACTTTTTCTTCTTTGTGTATTGGATGATAGATATTTCTTAGATAAATCCTCCATCCATCCATGAAAAGAGCTTAATCATGGGAGGAGATAAAGTAAGATTAGAGCCTCAATCCTATGCAAAATTTAAATCAGATGAAATGATATGAAGTATATGCTTCAAATGAGGTATTTCACCCTACTTGTAATGCCTAAATGGCTTTGACAAAAACCTATCTACTTAATTTGTATCTTCATGGGATGGAAATTGAATGGTTCATGTCAGAGGAAACTAGTTTGATGTTAGAAATGAGTTGATTTCTAAGGCCACGAGCTTGTGTTGTGAAGGTTGAAGGCTAAAAAATCTAACTAAAGTAAAAGACCTAGAGGGTATGAGGAATTCTTCAAGGAAGGCAAGTCTCTAATTTGGCTACAAGGAGTTTTTGATAGGGAAATCCTGGTCTATCCCTGGGATAAGTTTTACTTCCTCATCATGAAATATATTATGTTGGAAGGAAGATTAAAATGCTATTATCATTATCATTTTTCTTTTCTCAATCATTTATTTCATAATATTATGGTGAATTTTCCATATTACCTATTATTTTTGCTTGAGTCATCTATGAAAATTACCAATAGTACCTCTAAAAGTAACCCAACCATACTTGCCATTCCTCTCCATCAAGGCCTAATCTTTCACCTTTATCAATTCCATCTTGATATTTCCCCCATAAACATATTTTTGCCTATTTGATTGAGGAATCCATTGATAATGACTGGGAGGATAATGTCCCTCTGAGTGTTAAATTAGGTTTTTGTTTGAAAAGCAAGGTCTCTAGTCCCAACCCTAAAGATTCTTTAGGTCCCATATATCCTCCACAAGAACCCAACGAGCTGGTCAATATTTTCTTGAGTCCACATCCCCTCTCTTTTAAAGGTTATAAATCCTTATGCTTATAGGAGATGGACTCATTATCCATAGAGGGTGATTTAATTGGGTCCCCCAATCATATTACAGTAGAAGGTTTCTGTGAGATCAAAAACATGCCACCATTCTTGGGTGGGAAGAAAATAAAGGGTGATAATAGAGAGTAGACTGTTGCTAAACCTATGAGTAAGAAAAAAGGCAAAAAAATTGTTAAAAAAGAAAAGCATCTCAATTTTAATGTGGAGAAGAAGCAATGAGATGACGAGGTGAATTTTCATAAAGATCTTGATTTTGAGAAGAAGGAAAACATTGATGGAAGACAAAGCATTATAAGATCAAGTAGGTTGGCATGTGGTAGGACCCCTACTTTAAAAATTATTGATTAATCCTCTACTTCAGATCTTGAGGAGGGAGTTGAAATCCTTAAAGTCAAATATTCCCATGAAAAAAGTGGAGAAAAGGAGGGTGATAGTCACTTTGAGGAGTTAAATAACTATTATTATGACTCTGATAAGGATGTTATGGAAGGCATGGATGTTCCTTTTAAATAAGCTACCAAAGATAAAGCCTATGAAAATTGTTACCAGACTAGGAAGGAATTGGAAGAGGTCAAGAATGGAATTAAGTGTCTTAAGAACAAAATGAAGATTCTAACCACTTTATGCATTAAAGTTGTTCAGCGTGTTGCTACAACCCTTTCTATCTTGCAAGTTGACTTAGGTGAAGATATAGATATTAAAGGAAACACTACCATTAGGGAGGAAATGATAGATTTCCTCAAGGAAGACTGGGATGATATGTTCAACTAATATGTTTTTTTTCTTATTTTGTTCTTGGGTTTCTATGTTTTCTATTTTTTGGTAGTTGGTATGTTGTGTTTCTGCTATTTGTGGCCTTTGGCCTATTTCACTACCCTTGTGGCTTTTTGTACTCGAGTTCTGCCCCTTAAGTAGGTTATTATTATCAAAAACATATAATGATAATATATTTTAGATAATTTAACCATTGTATGATCATCCCATAATTCTTAAAATAAATTAATATGCCAATATATTTTATTATCACAAACTATCTTCTTCATTATAGAAATCAAATTTTTATTTATTGATTCAACTTATCTATTTCCTTGAGGGTAGTATTTTGAAGAATGACTTGATATAATTGAATAATGTCCTAAGAATAAAAAATATTTGTTAGAAATGAATTAAGGACTATTATCTAAAATTATATCATAAGGAGCACCACCAAACTTTAAGAAAATTTGATTTTTAAAGAAAGAAATGACTTCAAAAGTAATAGAACTTTTGAGTGTTATAGCTTCAAGACACTTTGTAAAATAATTATTTGAAGTTAAAATATATCATTGTCTAGTAAAATAAGGTGGATGAATATCAGAAAAAAATTAAATCCCCCATTTAATTATTTAATTTTAAATAATAACATGATTCAAAGGCATTTTTGGTAATATATCTCTACCAATAAATAATTGACAAGGTATACAAGAACATACCAATTTATAAGCATCTTGAAATAATATATACCAATAGTAACATACACATAAAATATTATAAGATATATTTTTTATTGCAAACTAAACTCTACAACTTCTTTCATGACATCCTCTAAGAACCTTTTAGGTTTTATCATGAGTTAGACATCTCAATAATACACCATATCAATTTCTATAAAATAAAAAGTTTTCCAATAAACAAAATTTTAAAGCTTGCACTCTTAAATATATTCTTTATCTCTTATCCAAATTATTTGGGAAGGTATGATTTTAAAAATAATTCTCTAAGTCATGGTATCAATCATCTTCAACCAACAAATAGTCTCAGTCCTTTATTTCATGTCCAAACTTAATTTTTTTGGAAAAATTAGCAACTTGCATGGACTGAAAATGAGGTTTAACATTCAAGAAATAATCAATAGATTAAATAAAAAACATAAATAGCATAATAAACATACTTAGATAAATGTTTTACTAACTCATTTCCATTAATATTATTGGAAGTTTCAAAATCAAGTATAAATTCTTGAAATCTTAAAATCCACTTTGCTAACCTTCCCTGAATAGTGGGCTATTTTAAAATATAGGATAAGATGGTACATTATATATTACTATAACCTTTCTTCCCATTAAAATATAAATAAAATTGATTAAATAAGAAACTAATGATAAAACAAAAAAATTAATAAGTGGGTACCTTATTTCAATGTCTTTAATAGCTTAGCTCATATACCTGATAGGTTTTTCATCATTGTTTTCATCATTTTGTATAACTATAGCACCTACATCTTTTTTGTGGTATTTATGTAAAGAATAAAGGTTAGATAAATCAATATTTATAAGTGCAGGTTTAATTTTAATGGAATTCTTAACATTATTAAAAGCATAATTAGTTATTATATCCCACACATGTGATTGAATTTTCTTTAACAAAATATACAAATGATTAGACTTATCAATGAAATATGATATGAACTTACACACAAAATTTATTTTTCCAAAGAAATACCTAAGACCAAACTGGTATTTAGGTGGTTGTATTTCATTGATTGCTTTCATACATTTGGGATCAATTGAAATGCTCTCTTTAGAAATGATATGCTATAAGTAACTTACCTTTGATAACACCAAAAATAGATTTCTTTGGATTAAGGGAAATATCATACTTTTTACATCTTTAAATACTTTGCAAAGATGATCTAAATGTTTTTTTCTATTTCTAGAGTTAACTATAAGATCATCCAACTAAAATTGAATGGAAATACCTATTAAATCATCAAAATATACATGCATATCTATTTGAAAAATTGCACCTACATTCATGAGACTAAAAGGCATTCTATTAAAATTAAAAGTTCCTCTTTTGGTTGCAAATGTTGTCTTCTATCTATCTTATAGATTAAAAAATATCTATTTATAACCTAAAAATCCATCAATCAAAGACATCATTTCAAATCATTCAATTTGTTATAGAATCTGATCAATAATTAGAAGATTAAAATTATTCTTGACACTAGTCTTGTTCATATCTCTAAAATCTATGTATAATCTAATCTCACCATTTTTTTGCATATAAATACTAAATTAGTTACCCACTCTGAATAAGTTATAGGGAAAATGACACCACCATCTAACATCTTATCAATATTTTTGCTTATGGTTTCTTCCAACAAAGTGCTTATCCTTCTTATTTTCTTCCTAACAGAATTAATATCTAGTTTAATAGGAATATCATGTCTTATAAAATTAGTATCATACCTATTAAGGTCTTTATAAGACTAGGCAAAAATATAAATGAATTTTCTAATTTTTTAATAAACTTTACCTTTTCATTAGGTGTATATTTTATTCTATAATAAATAAACTTTGGATCCTCTTTATTGCCAAGATTTATTGGAATAGTATCTCCAATCATTCTTCTTAAAGGTTCCTTAGTTTATGATATTTTAGGGTGATCATTCAGGGTAAACATTGATTCTAAACTAACCAAACTAGTAGGTAAATTATTAGTGTTCAATTTAGGTAATCTCCATAAAATAATGCAATCATAATTATTAAATTAATTTCCTTGAATAAAATCAGAAATTTTAGGTCTAAACTTTTTTTAGAATGAAAAATCATAATAGTTTATATTTCACTTAGATAATGACTAAAAGTAAAAACAATAAAATTATTTACTTGAATATTGAATTCCCTAATTATGTGAGTGATATTTAAATCTTTAGAGTGTTCAAGTACCAAGCCTTTTGAGTATATTGATGAATAAGATTATGATTAGTTTTATAAACTTTTCTTACTTGTCTAATAATCAATTCAAAATCACCAAAGACCTCTAATTATTTAATATTAAGTTTTATTGCCTTTTTAATCCTAGACATAAGGATTCAAACTCTATTTTATTATTATTAGTGTCAAAATATATTTATAAGCATAACAAAAAACTTTTCCAATTGGAGAAATAAGACAAACTATTGCACCATTACCAATTTTTGAACAAACATCATCAAAGTACAAAGATCATAAATTATTATTGAAAAAGGAATTTTTTTGTTGTTTATGTTCATCAATATTTAATAATTCATATGTACAAATACCTATTTCTAAATAAAAAATTATTGGAGGTGAGGAATCAATAGGTTTACTGAACCAATCCTCTCTTCAAATGAAATCAATTTCATTTCCTAGTAGAACCAAAGTTGTATCTTTTTTGATAAATGTACTAGTCACTTTAGACTAATATCTACCTAGAAGCAAAGCATAATTGATAGGAATGTCTAAAATTTTAACATTAGTCATACATCTAATCCTTTCATCTTGTGCAATCTTGATAACAAGTTCTCAAAACTTTTCACAACTTTTCTTTTGAATTGAACTAAAACATGTAAGCTTCCTATTATTTATTTCATAATAAATGCCTAATTGATCATTGATAAATTTTAGCATAATATTCTTTGATGCACCATTGTCTAAAATACAATTATGTATAACTTTATCTACAATTTTAACAGATACATAAAAAGGAGGTATGTAATCTTCTAGAGGATCATAAATATAAGCAAAAACAATTAAATGATATTGATGATGACTTTTATCTAAATATGAATATTAATATCTTTTTGAATCATAATAGTGTGTCCCACTTTTTGGTATAAATGGGACAAAAATAAAATAAAATCTAAACATTTTTCAATTTTTATAGACAATAGTGACTTAACCATATAAAATGTGAAAATAATGTAAAAAAAATGAAATGTTGCATTTTAAGTGTAGATTACATTTATTATTATTTTTTAAAAATATGAATAAAAAATATATTTTTTAATACCTAAATAAATAGTGTGTATGTTTCATGTACAAAATGTTGAGTGTTTTCTTTCTCCTCATAATTTTCTCAAAACATAATATTTTCCCAAGATTTATTATGAGGTTATCCTAGAAACATGAACATAGTGTAAGATAAAAAAATTATAATTTTTTGATGAAAAATAAGTTTTTAATTAATTTTTTAATGATCAGGGTGGGTAATATCAACACTTACGATTTTTTCTTGTAATATTTTTAGATATATATCTCAAAATTGACTAATTTTTTACCATTGTAATAAGGACATTAAAGTTGAGTGTAGTCATATTTTTCAAAATAAATTGGCCATAGTATCCTATTTTTTTGAGTGCCTCAAACATATGATACTTCATTTTATAAATAAGTATATTTTACTAAATAAATATTAAATTTTATAAACAATCATATTATTAAAAAGATCATAAAATGATCTATTTATATGTAGATCCAAGTGTTCTTATTTTATTTTTTCACCCTAATGTGTGACATTTGAAGTGGAAAATTGAGGCCAATAGTAGTTTTACACTTTAATAGATGAGGATTTGATGCCAAATTGGGTTAGAATGGAGGGGATTAGAATGAAAGAGGTTAGAATAAAGGAGGTTCATTTGAACCCCCTTCATTCTAACCTTCTCAAAATACATCATTTCATTGGCTACTTTATTAAAATTAATTACATGTATATCATAAAAATTTGAAACCCTTCATTCAAACCCCCTTCACTCTAACCCCCTTTTTTATAATCCCATTCAAAAATTACATGTGGGGGTTATAATGAAGGGAGTTAGAACAAAATCCATTTTTTATTTTTGGATTTGGATGGACTTGGCTGCCAAGTGGAACTCATTTATGTGCTTTATTTTTATTTAGCTTCATTGATTTTATCAAATTGTCTTGGTAAACCATCAACTTGTAATAATGAAAATTATACTTTGATAGTAGCCAAATCATCAATAATTTTATATGCTCCTACATCTAGATGACGTATATGCATATAATTCTTTGGTTTATATGAAGGATATTATGTGTTATTCAATCCAGTAGACAAAAGAATATTTTATGGGGAACTAATTTATGCATGGTCTGATGTAGCATTATTCTGCATACCTTTCCCTTTATCCTATTTTTTATAATCTTGATTATTATCCATATTAGAATAATATTTTTACCTTAAGTTAATAATATAGATAGTTTTATATTTGATTTCATCTGAGGAATCATTAGTTTCACACATTTATATTATTAGCAAGGTCAATAGAAATAATATATTTTCCTTGGATATATATTTTAATTTCTATATACATATACACATGTTAGGATCATGATCTAATTGACAAACATTATAATAATGAACTTTTTATTTCATTTTACCCTTTTACATGAAATAATATTTACCCGATGAAGAGGGTTTATCATCTAACTTCATTTTAATGATGACCAACTAATTGCTAAGATTATGAATGGATTTTAGAATTTATTTATTGTTATAATTTAAATTTTTAGTAGATATATCATTAAAACCAAGACATTTCAACTTTTCCTCATACTCGATACAAAAATTTATATTTTCATTTTAATCTACAATATCTTTATCTTCCAAAGCCATCTTCAATTTTAAAGGTAAAACAATGCAAAAATATAGTCTAGACAATTTTTTAGTATGTATGATCTCATGAGGTATCTTTTATCACAATTTAGTAAATATGCTAATGAAATGATAAAAAATTTCTCTTGGATCAATGGAAATATTAACTAAATAATTAACCAAGTCTAGATCTTTTTTTGGTTTCCCAAAACAAAGTTCTAACCAATATTCAATATCATTCCAAGTATTAATTGCACTAGAGGGAAGACTAATAAAAGGTTAATATGGTTTTCCTTCTAAAATTTGAGAAAAAAATATAAGGAAAACCTTTTTATTAATTATACCTAGGGTTGAATAAATTAATTTAAAATCATCTAGATGATCTTACCATGACTCACAAAGATTTTATGAAAACTTAGGGATATTCAGGCCTTTAAAATAAAGAAGTTTACCTAGGTAAGTAACAATATTAATAAGGTTCCTATGAATCCAAGGATTCACTAAAAGTTTTTCATCATCCAAATCTATCTCATTATTTATTGCTTCATCTTGATTTTTATTGGATTAAAGGCCTTGAAACAAATCCTAAACTTGATGTGATTTAGTTGAACTAATGGATTCTCATCTTCCATTTGATCAATTAAAAGATTTAACTACTAGACCAAACTAATTTAAATTTTGAGTTATATTAGAGTCAGTAGGATAAATATTATCTTCAAGATGAAAATAAATTGAAAGAAAATGAACCTTTAGTTGAGGATTAATAAGAAAAAATTTCTTTCTTTACTTTATAATTCATTGATTTTCCTGTAAAATATGATTTTGTGTCCCACATGAAATATTCTATGTTACTTCATTGATTTCTACCTCTTCTACTTCCTCATTTATGACTTCAAGAATATAAGGTAAATCATAAGGTTTATTATACCATACAAAATGAGTTAGATTGAAAGCAACATCAAATTGGTCATCGATAATATCAATTAAGGGTTAGATAATAGGAGGATAACCTCCAATGGTAATATACAAAATAAAATAAAAATCAAGACAAAATTTTTGAAAAACTCCCCAGTGGAGTCACCAAATTTGTTGATAGATAAAAATGTAATTTCAACAAATAAACCCTTTCACCTATTACAAAGGTTAAGATGGAATCATGTCAGTCTAATATTTGACACAACCCAAAAAAAAATTAAAGTTGCATATTAGAGTATGTATTAGATGTGTAAAAGACCCAAACCTTGCTTGCTAAAGCAAGTGATACACACTTAGCATACTCACGTATGTTCATCCAAAATGGTTATACTTAACATTTTATACCATCAATGGATTAGACAACATAATGAAATGGAAACCATTAAACATCATTTAAAAAAATAATTAGGCAAATATCTAGCCTACTAGACTCGCATCACAACCAATTATATGTTTGGTTACATATGGATTATGTTAAGATTCATACACATGCCACAAGAAAAACATTTATCAAAGAATGG
>JARHVA010002781.1:1895000-2017500 GCA_037957365.1 Torreya grandis
AAATTTGGGTCTCATGAGCTATCTATTTGACTTCAAAAAATAGGCCTAGGTAGATCAAAGGCTCATGTCGCTTTATACTTTATGATCCAATGGTGCGAGCTAAAGTCATAAAGTTAGTGGATCTAGATCAAGGGATTGTAGTAATTCATACATCATGATCCAATGGTATGAGTGAGCTCAACAAGGTCAACATATCTTAGGGATAGGTGAGAGGTTTCCAAGTGGCATAAATCCCTAAGATATGTTGACCTTGTTGAGCTCACTCATACCATTGGATCATGATGTATGAATTACTGCAATCCCTTGATCTAGATCCACTAAATTTATGACTTTAGCTCGCACCATTGGATCATAAAGTATAAAACGACATGAGCATTTGATCTACCTAAGCCTATTTTTTGAAGTCAATGGTCCATGTACATATCTTATAAAGAAAATCAATGAGTGAGGTTCATAGTTAAAAGACTAAGGGACCTTTGATGGTAGGTTAAACATGTGACTAGGGTTAAACTAAGGAAAGTATGTCATAAAGGAATCAACCTATTTCCATTAGAGCTCATTTGAATTCCATTAAAGGTCCACAATAATGTAGTCAGGTATTAAAAAAAAATGGGACTCCATTAAAGCTAAATATAGACCTCTAGTTTGAATATTCATGGCACACAAGGTTCATTTTATAATTGTGTTTGTCATTCTTTAAAGTAACCCTATATATAATTAGCTTTCAATTTCTATAGATACTCAAAGGCAAAAATAAGTCTTGTAGACCTAATGAAGATCTAGAGTAAAGCTATGTAGTCTATAGGTCTACATCAATATATGTGGCTATAAGAAAACTAATAAAGGAGATTGGTTCTCCATCTATATAAAATATCTACGTCCATATATAATCAAGGGTAGATGTCTAGGATCATAAAGAGGCTCCTCATCCTTCAGCATGGCCATATCTTTAGTAAGTAGTGGTCTAAAATAGATAGGGCCATGATTCTATCAGATCCATGAGAATGTAATTTTTTCCTTCAATGGGAGATGGCATGAAAAATAAAAGAAAAGGATTTGGTGGTTAAGACTTATAACTAAGATTATTCGATGCATCCTCAAATCCTATGGTGGATTTTCCACTTGGTAAGCCATGATTAATGTCTTGATTGATTAAGAGGGTGGCAGAGTGTTCAAGAAAAAAGTGGTAGGTCAAGTTTTAATTAATTATCTAGGATGGTGTGTTCCCTCTCTAATGATGTGTTCCCACATTCTTTCTCTTTTTCCATTCTCCTATATCTCCCATTCTCTTTCTCATTGAAAGGGTTCTTAAATTTTATAGTTTTTTTATTTATTTTGATAGGAGACAAGGATACTCATTGAGATTATTTAAAAAGGGTGTTCACTTGATAAGGTTAAACCCTATAAATTTTTTTAATAACTACCTCTTGAAGTAATAATATTGACTCTTTAGCTATCTCCTGCCTTTGATTAGTGCTTAGTATGTTTGTGCAGGATGAATTCATGAAAGAGAATATTCCTAGTTCTTTGTCCTTTTACTTTCCTAATTTAAGTTTTTTTCAAGTTATTAAAAGTCTAGATTAATGTTATATCTAAAACTCTTCCATGAAATACTTATGAAATTAGTGATATTGTGAGGTTGTGTGAGTTATAGTTGTCTTATGCTAATCTAGTGTGGGTTCAAGCTTATGTGAGTATCCATTTAAGTTTGGTGTATTAGCCTATTTAAATTTTTTAGGAGCCTTTATCCCCCTTCCACCCCTTTTCTCAATGATTTGTATTAGTTTAGGTGAGCATCAAAATTAATCCAACCTTATTCATAGGTTTAACCCCACCACAGGTCACCCACAGTCTGGGGTTATCCTACTATTATGGCTCAATTAGAAAGGGCCTAAAGAACCCTTTCTATGGGTATAGGTTGAAGACATAATAGTTTTTGGCATGCTCAATGGGACTTTACTATGTTTTTCATCTCAATAAAATTTCTTGGTGTTTATTTTTAGTACAATCAACCTTTAGAGGCACATTTACAAACACCAATGGTGACTCCACTATGAACATTAGCTGGTATAAGCAACCTAGGTGCCTAATCACCATCATTTGGTATGTATCATCACACATTTGATCAAAATTCACGTTATTTCATTCCTTATCCTTCATATCAAGCTATCAATGTTCATGGCTTCACCCCAAGTGACCCTTAAAGTTTAATGTATCAGCCATGTCAAAACTCACCTCTCTCTAGTTAGTGAGAAAAGAGCATTAGGGAGATATGGCTTGATATTGAAAAATAATTAAGAGAGGTTGATAGGGAGGAAGAGTATTATAGGCAATAGTAGAATCTTGAATACCTATCTTATGTTTAAGAGAGATGAGGTTTTAGGAAGAATTCTTAGTTAGGCAAGACCAAGCTAAGAGATAAAATGACTATCAATTATTCTTGAGATAGAGAGAAACCAACCCTAGGCCCAAAATACCCTCTAATCCTACCCCTTTTCAATCTCAAACCCAAAACCATAGCCTACTTTGTCAAATCTCATCTCTATCAAAAGTCAGGCCAATCATTAAGGACCATTCAGCTGAAGAATATCAATATGCCAATGACCTTGATTATGTCATGCCTGATCTTGTAAGACTACCATCTCCTATACTCATTTAGGATAAGAAGGAGAAGGTGGGAAAGCATTATAACTTCCACTATTTTAATTTAATCCAAGAAAACCTTTAAATAAAGAAAGGGGCTATTGTGGAACAACCTATTGTTAAACTCAAGATCCCACTTGTCTTCTTCATGAAGCCACTGACCACCTTAAAGAATGGTTTTTTCAAGAGAATATAGGTAGTTTTGGTTGATATATTTGTCATATTTTGATAATGTTTATTTTGACCCTTTAACCCATTATTTTTAGAATAAATAAGTAAATAATAGTTGGGTAAATTATCATAAATAATTTCCTTCTAAATTAAGATACAACTCCCTTTTTAAAGATCTTCAATGAATAAAAATTACACTAACATTTGGATATACTTTTAACCAAAAATCATTTAAGGCAGACTAACATCCATACATCACTATGTTATGAATGTAATATTTCTTTCTATGAAACTATTCAATGATAGAACACATAGATTCGATATATAACATTGATCAAGTATATACATATACCACTGGATTTTGTGAACCAATAATAATTGATAAAATATATATGATAAGACTCTCAGTAGAGAAAAAAGTACCACATTTAAAGCATGAATTCACATAGAAACTTGTCTTCATTCACTCAAATGCACATATTGAAGTCTACAATAACTATTTATTTATTTCATTTACAGATGAAATAAAGAGGGAAACATCACATTATAAAAGTAAAGTTTAGAAAAATTCAAGCCTTTTGGACACTTTACATGTCTCATTGAAAACATATATATAGTTTTTCACTTGTAACTATTATTTAAACTCAAAGTTAAACAAAGTCTAACCCTTATTAGGATTTAGTTTTCTAAATTAATTTAAAAGATAGAACCTTCAAGTAAAGTATCTAACTTAATAAAGAGAAAGCTTTAAAATGGCATGATCACTACTGAGGAGGTGCATTGGAATATTCTAATTTACTTTGCTCCATATAATAGACACGTTACATTTTCCATTCCTTAAATGCAACAATGAATTCTTGGATTATTAGATAATTAAGAACTCTAATATGTTTAATTCATTGCTTACAAACCTCCTTAATCTTCTGAATGTTAGCTACTTTTTTTGCATGCTTTGAAAGTGCTTTGACACAAAGATGAAGTAATGATTCCACTTTTGACACCCTAAAAAATCATGTAAAGCAAGATTTTCATTTTCTTTGACAAAATTGATCTTTTCTTTAAATGATTGTATCACAGTCTTGATATCTTCCTCAAGTTTTCCATCATCTTTCAAATAATTTACATTAATACATACTAAATCATGATGTATAAATTGAGTAAATTCAGTTAACTCTTTAAAAAGCTTATATGTTCTATTTGCCCCTATTTTGATACTGAGTTTCTCTATTCATGATTATTTCTACATACATATAATGTCATGTCATTTAATCACTACTTAGGAGGTGCATTGGAATCTCCTAATTTAATTTGCTCCATACAAGAGACATGTTACATTTTCCATTCCTTAAATGCAACAATGAATTCTTAGATTATAAAATAATTAAGAACTCCAATATGTTTAATTCATTTTTTCTAAACCTCCTTAATCTTTTGAATGTTAGCTACTTTTTTTGCATGCTCTAAAACTGCTTTGATGCAAAGATGAAGTAATGATTCCACTTTTGACACCTTAGAAAAATCATGTATTACAAGATTATCATTTTATTTGACAAAACTAATCTTTGCTTTAAATGATTGTATCATAGTATTGATATCTTCATTGAGTTTTCCATCATCTTTCAAATACTTTACATTAATGCATTCTAAATGTTGATATAGAGATTAAGTAATTTCAGTTAACTCTTTAATCAGCTTTATAATTTCTATCCACCCCTATTTTGACATTGAGTTTCTCCATTGAAGATTATTTTTGCATACATATAATGTCCTATCATATAATCACTATTGAGGAGGCACATTGGAATCTTCTGATTTGCTTTACTCCGTAAAAGAGACACGTTACATTTTCTATTCCTTAAATGCAACAAAAAAATCTTGGATTATTAGAGAATTAGGAACTCCAATATGTTTAATTCATTATTACCAAACCTCCTTAATCTTCTAAATGTCATCTAATTTTTTTGCATGCTCTAGAAGTGCTTTGATTCAAATATGAAGTAATGATTCCACTTTTAACACCCTAGAAAAATCATGTATTACAAGATTTTCATTTTCTTTGACAAAATTGATATTTTCTTTAAACGATTATATCACAGTATTGATATCTTCCTTGAGTTTTCCATCATCTTTAAAATACTTTACATTAATACATTCTAAATCATGATGTAGAGATTGAGTAAATTCAGATAACTCTTTAATCATCTTTATAAGTTTTATCCACCCTTATCTCAACATTGAATTTCCCCATTCAAGATTCTTTCTACATACATATAATGCACTATCATTCAAATTTGCCACATTCTTCTTTGATAACTTTTTTATCACACCATACTTCTAGATTTCAATCATTTGGTTAATTACAACTATCCATTTTGTTTCATATTTATCCCATAATATGTTCTAAACTTAAAATCTTGAATGGTAATTAGAGTTTCATCATATATATTCTTTAAACCATTAATATATTTGGTGCCTTCTTGGATTATCCCATTTAACTAATCATTAAATACTTTCATTACCATCTTACTTCTATGTATTTGATCAAGCATTTTTTGATTAATTAGATATTTTGGATCAAAAGATAGAGGTAAATAAGAAATGTACTAAGGACCTAGATTATGAATCGCATCAATGTATTTGGCCATAGAGCGTAATGCCTATTTCAATTCCTTCTTATCTCCTTCATCCTACCATGTTCAATTTACTATTTTCTTGGTGGATGTTTCAAGATGATGTACATCTATAGTTATTGATGCAACTCCAAGGTTTATTATTTCTAATGTATAATCGTGTGTTGTGGGATTTTGAACTTCAGCATTCGTCACTGGCTAAGCTATCTTTGCACTTCAATTTCTTGTATTAGTATCAATGTCTACCTTGGAAGTGATTTTCAGATTTTTAGATTTAGGAGATTTCCCTAAACATTTATTGACCATGTCCTCTAATGGTAAATAAAATGGAACTATTTTCCTTTTCTCGTTAATTAAATTTTTTAACCATTGAGGTGTAGTAACCAGGGTTTCCTTATCAGGAATAAGTTGCTTTGAAGGGGTATCTAGTAATTCTATTGAATTGGTAGAATCCAAGGTGATTCCAAACCTATTGATCTATATCAGTTCCCTCTACCATTATTGAATCAAGATATTGATCACTTATCATCCTATTTGAGCTTTCTTCAGCACTCAGATCCACAATCACTTTTTCTAGAGATTCTTTCTTCTTCTTATTCTTAGCTTTTGACCTAGTAATGTAGTTAGGCAAATTGCTTATAAGGATTTTATTAGACTTTTTAGAGGTTGAATACTTTTTAACCTTTGATTTTAAAACACCTAAATCATATATATCAATTATATGATTAAAAGAGATTAGAAGAGATGATGGTTCATTGATAGGTGCATATGGTTGAAGATCTTCAATTTGGATTTTTCTTAGTCTCTATTATTTTAACCATTTTTTAGCTATTCTTATCATAGGGAAGGTTTTTAATTTAATTCAATTTTCTTAATATTTATTCCGATCAACTTTTGGAATATGTTGTTGCTCTACCTATTCATACTAAGGATCAATCATATCCTTACCATCATCTATTATATTAGTAATATTCATCTTTAGATTAAAAGTAACTATTTACCTGAAAGAAAATTTTCACCAAAGTCTTCTTCTAACTTCAAAATAATTTGAGCAACCTTCCAAATAGTCTTTTATTTGTGGAATGTGTGAAAAAAAAATCCAAACTCTAAATGATCTTATGCAAAACCCTTGATATCAAATTTAGCCCTGGGCTTATAATACTAAAAATTAAACTTTTTTAGACCCACTTCTAGATTTAAGGCATCATAAACTAATTGACATATATAATGACCAAGTTCAATGAGTAAATATATACCTAACTCTCTTTACGTTAAGAGTTTCTTGTCTATATGAGCTAATCTCCTACATAATTCAATTATCACAAAGTGGTAAAGGGAATATCTAGGTAATTTCATAGGTTCACCTTCAAAACCTCCAACTCTAATATAGGTGAATTTGGAAAATTGAATGAAATAGCTACCATAGATGCTAATCAATTACATAGCTTCATTAGACATCCTTTTATTAACATTCCTTATTAGTTCATAGACCATTCTACTAGTGAAAACATCATTAACCCTTTTGTAATTTTCATAACATTTCTACATTTGTAAATGAGGATAATAATCACAAATTTTGATGTCTTCAATTACGGGTTTATGAGGTAACCCTATCCATTCTTTTGTAGATTCCAAGTAGTAGAAAAGATATGAAGACATATAAAGAATTTTACTCCTCAAGAGATTGCTTGTACCCTAATTTAAGCACTTTGCTATGATCTCTACCCAGTTTAGATATTGTTCTCCACTAAGAATTACTTGAATAAAGAAGTACAACTAGTCCTCCCAAAAGAATACTTGAGGACTACCTTTCAGTCTGTATAGAAACATGATGATATCTTTCACTTTTGGTATCATATGTTCTCTAGTTAAGGGTCTAGGTAACCTTAAACCTTCCTTTTGTAACTTCAATAGCCAATTTGTTGTGATTATACTCTTATATTTTTCCATTTTTAATGAAAAATAACTATAAGAGGAAGAGAGGTTAAGGTCTAAATATGGTTCTTTGGGTAGGATTTTCATTATAGCCATTATAGTTTATCTATTAAAAAGTATTAATACATCTCCATTCATAGTTATGATGCATCTATCATATGGGTCATATTTACTCATGCATTTAAGGACTAATTTAGGGCATTTTATGGCTTTGATGAAGGTTGTGGCTTTAATTAGACCACTTTCCACTATCTTCTCCAAAATGGGAGTAGATGCAAGATTTTTATCTCTTTCTTTAAAATATTCTAAATAATATTGAGGTAAAAATGTATCCCCATATTCAAGCAAATAAAAAACAAGACTTGAACCATGTTCAGAACCAAAGCATGCAGCTTTCATGATTATAGTTTGGATAAACAAAATAGAAAAGGTTTGACCCTCTTAATAGTATTAGAGACTAAAATTGACTTTTATTTTTGATAAATAAATAGCAATAGTTATGATAAAAGTCAAAAATCACCTTTTACTAGATCTAAAACCTATATCAAATTGAGTAATAAAATATGATACCTCTAGTATTGTCTTCCTTTCATGGCACCTTATGTGTTTTATTTAGCCAAATTAGCCTACTCATTATTTGATAAGGGCACAAAATCTGGTTAAATAATTATTGAATTAATACATTCATGTTGAATTCCCTTGATATTATGTAAATTCTTACACATGCATTAGTTACAAGTGATCTCCACACTCAACCTTAATGTATAATCATTACCCTTGATTTTCATGAATTAAAACTTTTCACTTTATAAAATGTTCTAAATATATTATATTTTTGTTAACTCTCTCCATCTTTATTTCTTGCTTTTACACTTCCACACATAATGAACTTTTGTATCTCAACCAAAAGAGTACATGGGTTCAAGCTCGATTTCTATCGATTCTTTTATACTCATAGATTTCAACTCAACAAAAGTTTTAAGGGAAAAAACAAGAATAAACATAAAGACATGTTTTTTTTTTAAAATCTCATGATGAACCAAAAGTGGGTGACTTCTAAATAATATAGAATAGTGAACTTTGAACCTATTAACCATTGAATTTTGAAAAATGTTCAAGTTCAATGGTTCAAGATAGCAAATTCCTTCGCAAACCAAGACAACAAGCAAATGATTTCTAATAAAAAGGGATGACTCAAAGAGTGAACATATTGAGTAATTAAAGTAAAATTATATATCAATGCTTTCTTAAGGAAGAATTATTAAAAATTGAATAAGGGTAAATATAAGGGTAACAATTGGCTCTGACTGGGGATTGCATTTTATGTCAAAATGTAGTCAGATCTCTAGTTTCCCAAAGTGCCAAAGTAGCTCAAAAGGTACCATTTCTATTAGTATTTTTGGGGTTACCTTATCATCCCAAAGTGATTCATACAAATTTTTATGCCAATATCTATGATTATCAATCACCAATTTTCTCATGATGGCTATCAAATTTTTGTTACTAGACTCAACTTGATGATTCCCTTGAGGAAAATAGTTTGATGAGTGAGAAAGAGAGATACTGTGATCATAAAAAATGATATGAGTTCATATGAATAAAATATAGTAGCATTATCTACCATGAATTTTTTAGGAACACCAAAACATACTAGTATATTTTCTTTAAGAAAATCACACACAACTTCTGAGGTGTTTCTCTTCACAGGGATCACCTCCACCCATTTTGTAAAATAATCTATGGTTGTTATAATGTGTGTATGTCTAGCACTCAAAGAAGGTAAAAGGATTCCAAGTAATTGTAATCCCCATTTCTTGAAAGTCTCTTCAATCACAACTGGCCTTAAAGGTAATATTACAAGTTGCAATTTTCCTAAAAATATCTTGCACTTCTCACAATTAGCCACCCATTTGTATCCATCTTTAAACATGTTAGGCCATAATAATAATTCCTAAGAATTTTAATGGATCCAACTAAATAAGATAAATTCCCACCATAGGATTCATCATGGAAAACCTTTAAAATCTTTTGATATTGTTCTTTATCTACACATCTCAGAAAAGTTCCATCTAGTCCCTTTTTATACAAGACATCACCCCAAATGACATATTTAGCTACTTTTAATCTCAGGTTCCTTTTTATTTCAAGGATAAATGGATGGGACAATATCCATAAGTAAGATAATGAGCCACATTTACAAACCATGGATCCTGTAAACTCACTAATAAGATAGTGGGAAGTTCCTCCTCTTTTTCTTCTTTATTTTTAGTGATCAGTCTACACAGGCCTTGGCCTCAAATTAATTTAGTTGGCTTGATATCCAAGTCATATTCTTGAATATTAGCAACCAATTATGCTCTATTATTCATCCTCACATCTTGTTGAGTTAGAATTCTTTAACATCTAAGCTTGGTATAAATATAATTTAGTGAGAATGAATTATGTAGTACCTAAATTGTTTTACAACTTTTACTACAACAAAAGCTTATTTTTCAATCAATGAATATTTAAGTTAATGTTCATCCAAAATGGTTATACTTAACATTTTATACCATCAATGGATTAGACAACATAATGAAATGGAAACCATTAAACATCATTTAAAAAAATAATTAGGCAAATATCTAGCCTACTAGACTCGCATCACAACCAATTATATGTTTGGTTACATATGGATTATGTTAAGATTCATACACATGCCACAAGAAAAACATTTATCAAAGAATGGATTATAATCAATAAAATAAACATGCCTTCCATGATCCAATGAATGGACAAAGATGTAATGGGTTAAATAATGTTCTAACCAATAATGATATATTGGCATCCATGCATGGAATTAATATAAATGATCATGCATTAGTAAATAGCTAATACATTACAAACACTAGGAAGTTGATACTATCAAGGTACATTACAATCCCTATAATTTATTTATTCCATAACATTGATTACTTTATCAACTAATGATTAGGTAAGGGATGTATATTAGTCATTCCACTAATGCACTTACATAAGTAATTTTAGCCACACTTATAACCAAGGATTTATTATGCATAATTAACATTACAACATTAACCTCTCAATTCCTTAAGGAATTCATTAATAGACTAACTCACTTCATATAAATCATACTAAGTAATTTTATCAAGAGGGAGTAACATGTTTCATCTAAGCACCAAGTTATCTTATTCATGCATACAATAGTTTCACATGAATTGGTTGTGGAAGTATTCAAGCATCAACATTTACACACATACCAATCTAACACCAATAATCATGTCTTAATCATTGAGAAAGGTTCCACCCAGTAAGGGAATAATAATAGGCATACATAACTCAATAGATCAATATCTAACATATACATTCAGTTATATATGTGCATATATAAGAATATAGTCATGGCAATGTACCATATAACATTTCTATTTACTTCACATTAGAGGTAGCTAAATATTACATTCTTCATATAATCTAGCCATTTCTCCAACATTAGAGTGTGAATAATCTCATGGTAGGTGGCCTTAACAAGATGATCAACTCATCTAAACTTATTCACACACACACACACACACACACACACACACACACACAAAAAAAAAAAAATAGGATCTTACATGAGTCTCTAGACTACATATAAAAGCTTAAGACAAATTATAAATTATTGAAATATTCTTATGTTAAGATAAGGATTATTCCATCATACATGAAGGGAATGATACATAATCATGTATGAAGATATCCAAGAAATTTAGTAGGGAATCCTATAATCTAGATCCACTAACTTTATGACTTTAGCTCGCACCATTGGATCATAAAGTATAAAGTGACATGAGCCTTTGATCTACCTAGGCCTATTTTTTGAAGTCAATGGTCCATGTACATATCTTATAAAGAAAATCAATGAGTGAGGTTCAAAGTTAAAATACTAAGGGACCTTTGATGGGAGGTTAAACATGTGACTAGGGTTAAACTAAGGAAAGTATGTCAGAAAGGAATCAACCTATTTCCATTAGAGCTCATTTGAATTCCTTTAAAGGTCCACAATAATGTAGTCAGGTATTAAAAAAATAATGGGACTCCATTAAAGCTAAATATAGACCTCTAATTTGAATATTCATGGCACAAAAGGTTCATTTTATAATTATGTTTGTCATTCTTTAAAGTAACCCTATATATAATTAGCTTTCAATTTCTATAGATACTCAAAGGCAAAAATAAGTCTTGTAGACCTAATGAAGATCTAGAGTAAAGCTATGTAGTCTATAGGTCTACATCAATATATGTGGCTATAAGAAAACTAATAAAGGAGATTGGTTTTCCATCTATATAAAATATCTAGGTCCATATATAATCAAGGGTAGATGTCTAGGATCATAAAGAGGCTCCTCATCCTTCAGCATGGCCATATTTTTAATAAGTAGTGGTCTAAAATATATAGGGCCATGATTCTATCAGATCCATGAGAATGTAATTTTTTCCTTCAATGGGAGATGGCATGAAAAATAAAAGAAAAGGATTTGGTGGTTAAGACTTATAACTAAGATTATTCGATGCACCCTCAAATCCTATGGTGGATTTTCCACTTGGTAAGCCATGATCAATGTCTTGATTGATTAGGAGGGTGGTAGAGTGTTCAAGAAAAAAGTGGTAGGTCAAGTTTTAATTAATTATCTAGGATGGTGTGTTCCCTCTCTAATGATGTGTTCCCACATTCTTTCTCTTTTTCCATTCTCCTATATCTCCCATTCTCTTTCTCATTGAAAGGGTTCTTAAATTTTATAGTTTTTTTTTAAATTTTAATAGGAGACAAGGATACTCATTGAGATTATTTAAAAAGGGTGTTCACTTGATAAGGTTAAACCCTATAATTTTTTTTAATAACTACCTCTTGAAGTAATAATATTGACTCTTTAGCTATCTCCTACCTTTGATTAGTGCTTAGTATGTTTGTGCATGATGAATTCATGAAAGAGAATATTCCTAGTTCTTTGTCCTTTTACTTTCCTAATTTAAGTTTTTTTCAAGTTATTAAAAGTCTAGATTAATGTTATATCTAAAACTCTTCCATGAAATACTTATGAAATTAGTGATATTGTGAGGTTGTGTGAGTTATAGTTGTCTTATGCTAATCTAGTGTGGGTTCAAGCTTATGTGAGTATCCATTTAAGTTTGGTGTATTAGCCTATTTAAATTTTTTAGGAGCCTTTATCCCCCTTCCACCCCTTTTCTCAATGATTTGTATTAGTTTAGGTAAGCATCAAAATTAATCCAACCTTATTCATAGGTTTAACCCCACCACAGGTCACCCACAGTCTGGGGTTATCCTACTATTATGGCTCAATTAGAAAGGGCCTAAAGAACCCTTTCTATGGGTATAGGTTGAAGACATAATAGTTTTTGGCATGCTCAATGGGACTTTACTATGTTTTTCATCTCACCATTTCTATGCTATTTTCGCTTTCACATTCAAAGAGAGAAAATGAGAAACTTAAAGAAATGGTCAAGGCTTTTATGTACCTCGATGTAGTCATGTGCACCGTTATCCAGACGTTGTGAGAACTCCTCTTTGGTTGTGGAGGATGACACCTGAAAGAGACAAACACTAAAACATGAAAAATGTTAGCTGATAAGAGGGTGGATTGCCAAGCAAAAGCTTGGTCCTAGAAGCGCTAAGGCTTCTTGGAGGATGACAATCCACTATTAAAACAGAATATGACAGAGACAAAAAAGAGAAATAATAAAAGACTAAAAAGAAAGAACTGGAAGCAAATGCATACCTGATAAGTTGTAATCTGCTTAGCACAGTCACCGATGTCGGTGATATTGTCAGCGTCAGTCAGGAAATCACCGACGTCGGTTAGACTGTCGACGTCGGTAGGGGAAATGGACGAGGTCTGTCAGGGTAATGGCCAGGGATGGGTTACAGGTCTAGTTTCTAGTCTACAAGATGGACTATGGTCTTGTCTGTGAGTCAGGGAGTTTGTTTGGGATGGTAAAATAGTAGATATAATCTTTAATAAGAACTAAGGCAGAGGGTATGTTTTCAAGAAAAGGGGTAAGGGACAGGAAAAAGGCCTTTTATCCTTTTTATGAAGCAATTTAGTCAGGTTGATTAGATTAGTCTTAAAATGGTCTGTAGGTCTCTGATAGCTTGTGCTAAGTTGATTGAACAGATGGTATTGTCTAAAGAGAGATTAAAGGGGTCTCAAAGGTAAAGAAAAGGGAATAAGGGATGAGAGAAGGCATTTCAGCCTCTCCGAGAAGAACAGGGAAGGTTGGGTCAAGGATGCTTGGAATAGACAGTAGATAGAATGCTAATATATTTGAAATGACACTGAAATAAAAATAGTACAAATACTTAGCTGTGACATGAGTTGGCAAAGGTGTAGAAGCTGTGTTTCCATTGTCACTAGTGATGGAGATATCGTGCAAACCCTGTGTAGAATGTTTGATGCAAGACCTTAGTGCCTAAAAAATGCTATCAAGAATGCTGATCCCTGCAAGAAAACAAGAAGCTAGAACACTAGAAAGCAAAAACACGAGAACTTTGTTTTGCTGGAAGAGGTTTTGAGATTCGTGATTAGCTCCAGAGATTAACGATTTGTGATTATATTCCTCCAAAGGTTAGAAATTTTGGTTTAAGTAAAACTGATGTCGGTGATCCCACTAGCGTCGATCAACATTTGACCGATGTCAGCAGATGGAGAATGAGTAAAAGAGCCACCAAGCCTGTTCTCCATCTACCAAGTGCACTACCCATTAGAGAATTGTCAAAGGTTGGGCTAAATACGCATGAGAGTTCGTTAGGCGGTTAGAAAGAAGTAAGAATAGGTCTTGGGTGAGTCATAGGGTGGGAAATAGTCCAAGGTGAGGTGTCAAGCGAGGTGTTATAGGTGATGTGTCAAAGGGGATGATATTAATAATAAATTATTATTTTTAAATTAGTAAGTGCATGGTTTAAGAATGGGTTAGGAATGGACCCAAGGGGGAAGATGACCAAGGGTTAGACATGATTTCAGTGTCTACATTTGCCCCTTTTTGTCTTGTTGGTTGCTCTAGATGAACTGCAAGACAAAAATAGGAGTTGGTTGCCCCAGGTATGGGATAAAGCTGATTTCATCTTATTGGTTGTTTAAGTGAACTACAAGACAAAAATAAGAGGGTTGGTTGCCCCGATTATGGATGAGGTATTCCCCCTCAAAGCAGGAGTCGAGAGAAGGAAACCTGGAATCGGGTGTTGATTTGATAGAGAGTGGATGAAAAGGGTGAAGATAGAGTGAGAATGCTATAAAATCTGTGATTACACGTACACCGCTTCATGAGATGGTCAGGTCAAATTGTCACAGGTTGAGGGTCGAGGAGTGCCAAAATTGAAATAATCGAGCTCCAAAATTTAGTCATCCACTGATTGGGTTATTCAATCTAAGTTAAAGCTCCAATTATCATCATGTTCTAGGTATCTCGGGCTCAGGAAGTGCTCCTAGAAACACAAAAATGTCACAAGTAGTGGGGATCAACCAGCTTGCGATCCTATACTTGTGCAGGTCAAAAATATGTGCATAATTTTGCTAACCAATCATGAGGTAGCATACATGCAAAAACAACCAAGGAAAAATCACTTTGGAAGTAGTCGCGGTTAGAGGAGATGGTCATGATCTCCAAGGTTTGGTGGTTAATGGACAGAGGCAAAAGTGATCTCAAGTGTGTCCCAGGGGGCCAAAATGACTTGTACTGGATGGCTGACTGATTAGGGGCATGATTTTGGGGCAACATAATGAAAAAAGGAGGTTTGAAGGTTCTTGATGTTGGTGATAAAACTAATGTCACAGACATAAAGGGACCGATGTTGGTAGGATATCGGCCGATGTCAGCAGACTAGGGCACACTGATGCTGACGTTAGCGGCCTGCCAAATCTGACAAAACTAGATTGGCGGCCCACCAAAAGTCATTTGTGCTATTTAACTGAGATAAAAAAGAGCTTTGTAGGTCTTTGAGTGAAAGTGACACTAAGTTAACAGAGGGGTAGTGTGAGGTGTCAGAGAAACATTAGTGGAGAGAGAGAGAGAGGCACGTGGAGAGAGATTGGAGGCTGCAGAGACATTTGTGGGCCAAGAGGAGCTTGAGGGCATAGTGATGCAGAAGTGATGGCAGAGGGTAGTAGAGGACCTATGGGAGGTCCACCACCAGCGGCACCCATTGTGCCACCATGCTGGTGATGTCGAGATGAGGTAGGAGGGTCTCTAAGCCCTATTTGGTTGATATTTGTTGTGATTTGATTTTTGAAATTTTGGATGATTTAGGTAGAAATTGAGGGGGGAGGGTAGCTAAGAGGGTGGGGAAGGGATCTAGGATATGTTAAGAGGCATTGAGAGGGTTTTGTGGGGTGTTGGGGGGTAGAAATGGGGAAGCCCTAAATTTAGGGCTTGACCTGTTTGGCCCTAGGGCTGAACCAGTCACTGACATCGGTGTGTTTGCTGGCATTGGCCAACCAGTGATCGGTGTCGGTCACTAACCTGTCGATGTCGATCACTAAGTGACTGACGTTGGTTAGGTGAGTGTCATCACCAACATGCTTATCGATGTCGATGGCTGCCTGATCAAAAGAGAGATGAAAAATGGTCATGTTGAGGGGTTGAAGCTATGCCAAGGGCTTCCTAGGGGTCGGGTCAGGTGTAGATGGTCAAATAGGTTGGTTAAAATAGAAAGAGGGAAATTTTTAACATGAGATTGACTTGGGTAGATGCAAATGAGGCAGACTCTGATGTTGTAGGATCGACTGTCAACATTGCTAATGCAGATGCATCGGGACATCACAGGAGAGGAGTGGGCACAGATGAGTACAGTGGGACTAGGCGAGCTGCAATGCTACTGCAGAGTGGTGTAAGATGTGAGCTTGATGGTGGTGTTGATCGAGTGGTGGAATCATTCCACCAACACTTTCCACCTGCCCATTGGAGAGATGATGGTCACAGTGGAGGATGTATACCAGATTTTGTAGCTACTAGTACATGGAGCAGACCTATATGCGTGCTTGAGAGAGGTGTATGATATTCATATGGTTACATTTTTTGGTGAGCATGCAGTTGAGGTGAGTTATCACTCAGCTAGTTTTGCCTATGAGTCTTTATACATGGCAGATGAGGATACACATCAGCTAGCTGTCTTGATGATGATAGGCATCACGGTCTACACATTTCCAGATGTAGAGGGAGGTAGGTTTTTGGTCGTTATGACCAAAGTTTTGATAGATATGATAGAGTGGTAGATAGTGTTTGCTTGGGTGCCTATCTTTTTAGCCCAGGTGTATAGAGAGCTGTGGGGCATTAGTCGGCGGTGACGGTATAGCTTGTGTGTCGGCCACCTCCTACATTGCTAGGATTATGAGCACATCATGGTCACATGACCTCTCAGCCTCCCAATGGTAATTCAGGCCACTTTCAGAGTTGGATTCAGGCAGTGGCATGAGGTGATGGTGTAAACGTGGGTGGACAAAGTGGTCAGAGATATTGACCATTACAGAGGGGTGTTGGAGGCCTTGATCTTGGCAGACATTATCTAGAGACTCTACCTGGTGTATCTAGCATTCAAAAATTAGGGAGAGCAGCTGGTTGGAGTGTAGAGCATTAGGTGGGTCAGGGGCAGACGAGTCAACGAGCTTGAAAGGGTGCCAATGGAGAGGGTGCAGCACCAATATGGGTTACTTCAGGATGTGCCACCCACCTTTCCACTGTATAGATGGGATGATATAGAGGCACCACTTCCACTACCAGAAGAGACAGAGGGGCCATATTTTGAGGAGTTACCAGTAGGCCTCAAGAGAGCAGACCTAGGATGTATAGAGGCCTACTTGACATGGTGGGTAGGTCAGTATATAGGGATACAGGCAGGACCACAGCTGGATCTATAGACAGTGATCAGAGAGTGGGATGTGGCCTAACAAGAGAGAGATGCTGCCATCCAGGAGAGGGATGTAGCACGAGGATAGGTTACCATTTTATAGGGGTAGTTGGCCGTAGCCCAGGCACAAGCATTGGCAGGACAGGGTTTGAGAGGACAGGGCCCGATGTAGCATCCACCTCAGCAGCCAGTTCAACAGCCTACGCAGTTAGCATCAGTGCAGCCAGGGTTTTTATAGCTGTAGGGTTCAGTGTAGAGCATGGCAGCAGGTCTGATGGGTCCACCGTAGACTGTATCTATAGTTAGATATAATGATGTGCTGGACGAGATCGCTTATTATGAGAGGGCCATCAGGGGGTTCCTTCAGATACAGTGATACTCTGAGATGAGGGCAGAGCTAAGCCGACAGTGGTCTATGTCATGAGCGATGGCTTTTAGGTCTCGTAGATGATGCAGATCAGAGGGGGGAGAGGATACAGCATCTTCCTGGCCACTACCACCACCACCACACCCACAACCTTGAGGGCAGATTTTGATATTATGTATATACCGGCCTGCGAGCCGATGATGCGAGATGTATTTGATTTTTTGAGAGAGAGACAAAGGCATAGATTATGCCATTGTAAAACATTGATATATATATATATATATATATATATATATATATATATATATATATATATATATATATATATATATATATGATGTGATTTTGATCATTGATGTGTTATGAAAAATGTTATGAATGTGTTTGTATGTTATTTTGATTTGATACATGTTTTGATATGATGTTTAGGATTATAATGCTGAGATTATTGTGTTTATATGATGATGAATGTCTGATTAGGATTAATGATTAATGATATGGATGTAAATGATTAATGGTAATGATTATGAAAATAGGTGATTGTTTGTGATGTGATTGGTAGGTGATGAAAAAAAAATGTGATGGAAGAAATGCAATGAAGGAATGGCCAAGCTAACCCCAGAAGACCCCATGTCAACTGAGTGCTGCCTACATAGCCCCTGTTGTTAGGGCCTCAGGCCAATGTAGTTCTCCCAAGAGGGAGGAAAAAGATCGAAGTGGTTGATTTTGGTCATGATAATGATATAGCAATTCCCATATGTCTGAGGGTACATGCTTGAAATGATGAGGAGAAGATGATGCTACAGCCTTTTCCAAATGGTGTATTATGTAACATTAGTCAGGGTTCTTCATCCCTAGCAACTATCCATATTCATGATGGATGAATGCTAAAAATGAATTGTAGGTTGATTTATGCTTCAACGAGTAATGGTTTATGCTTGACATAAATTGTGTGGTTGATAGTTTCCATGTGTATTGATGTCTATGGAAACCAGAATGATTAGGCTATGTGAGTGGTTAAAAAAGAGTTGGGTTGAATTGTGTGGACAAATGATGTGGTTGAATGTGACCAAAGTGTAGGTAGAAATTAAAAGGCATAAGCACCCTTTTATTGACAAGGACCAAAATGACAGCATAGATAGGGGTTGTTAGAACCAAGAGCCCCATTCATGTGTTGCATCGTTGACCATGAGTTGTGTTAGAGTGGTAATCAAATCACTTCGACATTAAAGTGAGCTCGAAGTCCCTTGAGTAGGTGATGTGATAGGAGGAGAGGGTAACCTATTTTAGAGTAGGGATAACTTTGCCCCTTTTTATAGGAGACCCTGAGACAACTACAAGTCAAGTCCATGACCCTTTTTTTTTTTTTTAGAGCGGACTGATCGATGCGAGAAGTCCACATAAAGATGTCACTTTGCTTGGTGGTCATTTGTGAAGCTGATCGATGTGAGAAGCTTCTAAGAAAGTGTTGTTTGTAGCAAGATTTAGTCATAGCCATCCTTCGAGGGAGTGGTCTATATTTTGCTTTATAAATTTAAGGGCTTTTGAATAGTTGTCCTTCGAGGGAGCAATATATTAGCTACATCAATGATAGTACAACTATCCTTCAAGGGAGCAGTCTACTTTTTGATTTGATTTTGTGACCTTGGATATTTTGACATCTTGATTTAGTTTTGATAGAATATTGAGTCATGGACAAGACTTATAGAAGGTCAAGGGCTCCCTTTTATTAACACAAAGCATCCATACGTCATAAAAGAGTTGTAGAGGATTTTGTTAAGGGAAAATGGGTGGAAAGGATTGAAGATTAAAAGGATAGGGATTGCTCAAGGGAGGAGCTCAAGTTAAATGTTAAGTGGATGAGTACTCGACTAACATTAGAATGGTCGTAGATGCAAAGCATTAAGGGGCTCAGGTTCTGGTCGGCCTTCAAGAGAAGACAGACGATAAGTCCCTGATCCATACTTGTGCGTGATGATATAAGGTCTGAGCCAATTAGGAACAAATTTGCCTCTTTTACTCCGTTCCATATTGGTCACATGTTGGTTCTCTTTGAGGATGAGGTATCCGATATTGAAATCTTTTTCTCTCAGAGTTTTGTTATAGGCTCGTTCGATGCAATTTTGATAGACATGGAGATGGTTGAGGGCAACAAGACAACGTTCATCGAGAAACTCAAGTTGAGCTAATTGATCTTGATGAAAGTCATCATTAGAAATAATGTCATGGAGTGAAATGCGAAGAGATGGGATCTGTACTTTGAGAGGTAAGACAGCCTCTATTCCGTACACTAGAGAGAAAGGGGTAGCACCTGTAGAGGTTCGGATACTAGTGCGGTAGGCCCACAAAGTGAAGGGAATATGAATGTGCCAATCCCTTCTAGTGTCATTGACCACCTTCATGAGAATTTATTTAAGATTTTGTTAGAAGCCTCAGCCTGCCCATTTGCTTGTGGGTAGTAAGGCGAAGAAAAACTAAGCTTAATACCAAAGGAGTCACAAAGTTTCTAGACAGTTTTGTTTTTAAATAACTTTCCATTATCGGTGATGATTTTGTGAGGTACACCAAAATGACAAATGATGTGGGTGTTGATGAAGTTGACAATCTTGTTGGCTTTTGTGGAGATGAGAGGAATAGCTTCCACCCATTTAGTGAAATACTCAGTGGCAGTGATGATGGACTAATGAGGAAGAGATGAATGAGGGTTAATCTCACCGATGAGATCTAAGCCCCATTGTGAAAAAGGCTAGAAATCTTGAGCAACTTGTAAGGCGTGGCTAGGGAGATGAAGCAAGTTAGCATGCTGCTAACACTTGATGCAATGTCGAACATAATCGCTATAGTCTTGATGAAGAGTGGGCCAATAATAACCCAGGTGAAGGATGCGCTTAGCAACTGAGTTACCACTGAAGTGTCCACCACAAATCCCATCATGGGCTTGTTTAACAGCATGAGAGGCTTTAGTGGAGTGTAAAAAATGAAGGAGAAGGCCGTCAAAACCTCTTTTATAGAGAAGGCCCCCTAGCATAGTATAGCAAGTGGTACGCTTGGTGAAAGCCCATCGTGCATTGCTAGAGAGGTTGGGAGGAATGATAGAATGAGCTAAGTAGTCCACAAGTTGTTTATACCATACATCTTGTGAGCTAGAGTCTATGGTGTGTATGAGGTTGATGTCAGTGGAAATGTATGAAGGCAATGGCACACAATGTACCATGACATGAATTCTTGATGAGGATGATGAAGAAGGAATATGCGAGGCGAGGGAAGCCATGGTGTCAGTAAACTTATTCGTAGATCGAGGGACAGTCTACAATAAGTGATGGTCAAAAGATGCTAGAAGGGTGTCAAAATAGTGCTTGTACCTTTGTAAAATTTCATTTTTACAAAGATATGAACCATTGATTTGATTGATGACAAGTTGTGAGTCATCAAAGATGTTGATGGTCTTGATATTTAAAGAAAGGGCAGTTTGAAGTCCCAAAATTAAGGCTTCGTATTCAGCCATATTATTGGTACATTCAAAGTCAAGTTTGAAAGATAGGAGCATGGGCTCACCCTCATGTGGGATGAGGATGACCCCCGCACCCCCACCGAGTTGACATTTGGAGCCATCGAAGAACATCGTCATTTGGTAGAATGTGTCATCAGTCAAGAGAGTGGCGATAGATTCATCAGGAAACTCGTACTGAGAAGGTTGATTGTCTGGAAGAGGGGCATCCACTAGTTGGTCAGTGATTTTTTGCCCCTTTATAGATTTTTGTTGGACAAATTCTAAGTCAAACTCAGCAAGAAGCATGAGCCAACAAGCCATACACTGGTTTTGATATGGCTTAAAATGCATGTATTTAAGAGGGTCAGTGTGAGTGATGACAAAGGTTTTGTGATTAAGAAGATAGTGACAGAGCTTGGTAGTGGCAAAGACTAATGCCAAATAGAGTTTCTCGGTATGAGTATACCGAGTTTCATAGTCAACAAGTGTTTGGCTTATGTAGTAGACCGCTTACTCACGGTGTTGCTCATCTCGATGCGTGATCATGGCACCTAATGAATGATTGGTTGCTGAGATGTAGAGGTAGAAGGGCTGATCATCTTTTGGTGGAATAAGGACTGGTGGAGAGACCAAATAGTGTTTGAGGGCCTTAAAAGCCTCTTGGAAATCTTTATCCCATTTAATGGAGACATCCTTCTTGAGGAGATGATGAAAGGGTTGGCAGTGGTCAGAAAGCTATGAAATGAAGCAGTAAATGGATTGGAGCTTCCCTTGCAGATTATGAAGTTGCTTGAGATTGGTCAGAGGTGGCATCTTGAGGATAGCATGGATTTTGGTGGGATTTATCTCGATGCCATGAAGAAAGACAATGAACCCCAGGAGTTTTCTTGAGAGGACCCCAAAGACGCATTTCTTGGGGTTAAGACAGACATTGTACTAAAGAAGGTGAGAGAAGATGATCTTGAGGATAGTCAAATGGTTGTGACGAAGCTTAGACTTGCTAAGTAGGTCATCTACATAGTCCTCCATGATTTTATGGAGGAGATTATGAAAAATGTAAGTCATGGCATGCTGATATGTGGCACCTGCATTTTTTAGACCAAAAGGCATGACCCGATAGCAAAAAGTTCCCCATGGTGTAATGAAGGTGGTTTTGTGTTGATCTTCTGGTGCAATCAGGATTTGGTTATATCCTAAAAAACCATCCATGAGTGATAACATCTCATGGCCAGCCATAAGATCAACAAGTTGGTCAATGTTTGGAAGAGGAAAGTCATCTTTGGGACAAGCCAGGTTAAGGTCGTGATAGTCCGTGTAGATCTAGATCCCTCCAGTCACCTTGGTGATAGGAACAATGTTAGATACCCACTGTGGATAATCAGTGGGTTGGATGAAAGAGACAGAGAGAAGATGATGAAGCTCCTCTTTGACAAGAAGTGAAACACGAGGATGCATTTTGTGAAGCTTTTACCTAATAGGCTTAGCCTCTAGGTTTATGATAATGTTATGAGTGGCAATGTTAGGGTCGATGCCAAGCATGTCAGTGTAGGTCTAGGCAAAGGCTTTGCGATTGTTTGAGAGAAATGTGGTATAGTCGATCTGCTCCTAGGTGTCTAAAGATTGACCAATCTTTAAGACATGAGGAACACTAGAAGATGGAAGGTTAATGTCAATGGTTGATTCATTTAACATAACCTGCATTTCAAAAGGGAGGGAGTGCTGAATGAAAGAATTGTTGGCACCCATATAGGTAAGAATGGCATCATCATCTATGCAGTGGATAGTGTTGATGGTTGATGATTCATCATCTATCATGCTAGGATAAATGAGAGGGAGAGACCTGGGAACCCCATTGAGTTGATAGGTTAGGGGTTCCAAGTGGATGGTGTTTATGCAAAAAAAAACTAGGAGGGATGGAAACCACTGACTCCGTAGGTGAGGATGGAAGAATAGGTGAGTCTAAAAGAAATTGGTCGATGGTGGGTTCGGGGCAAAGGTTTGCATAAGCCTCAGTGGGTTCTTGGAAACCCAGTCCATATCATTTCTTTGCATTATCGTCATTGAGTGGTTTGATGGGCCTATGGGAGCCTTGTTTGTAGCACCCAAAGCCAAAACCCTTCCATGCACACCTATAAAGGTAGGTATGTGTAAAGGTGGGGTTGCCAAGAAAGGAGAAATCAGATGTGAATAGTTGAGGTGAGGAGGAAGGATTCCCGTCAGTAGGAGCTTGATCCAACCCCCCATAGATGAGATTGGTTTGAAGGCTAGGAGGACCATAAAGAATGACCATTCTAATCCGACGGTCATAGCTTAGATTTTGATGAAGCTGTCCATACTCTTGAGGAGTCTGGAACATGTCTAGAGTAAGTAAGCGATATTCCCCAAGTGAAAGTCTTTGGAAGATATCGTCCATGGGGTCCTTGGTTGTTACTTAAGAAGGTGATGTGATGGCAACCACTGTTTGTGTACTAGTTGACGCTTCCACGGATGGAGACGATGTTTGGGTTGGTGCCTTAAGAGGAATAAGAATGTCATTTGGTCGATAAGTTGTGTTACAAGTCTTAAAAGGGGATGGGTTAGCAGGAATGACATGGACTTGTTTGTCGTGTTCAAATTTGACACAATGGTGAAGTGTTGAAGGGACGCAAGCCATGGCACGAATCCAGGGTCATCCTAATAGCATGTTATATTGGAATTATCCCTCAATGATGTAGAAGAGCTCTAGGATTGTGCGTGGACCAACGCAAATATGGAGGATAATAGTGCCAATAGTGTTAGCAGTGGTGTCATTAAAGGATCTAAGGATTGCGTCGGTTTTCGATACGTAATTCTTGGGTAGAGCCAATTGATCAAAGGCATGGGTAGAAATGATATTAATGCTGGTGCCCCCATCAATCATAACTCACTTAATGTGGGTTTGATCAACGTAGGCTATGATGAAAAGAGTAGCGTCCTGATCTTCTAAGGTAGAGGTAGGAATTTTAGAATCATTGAAAGTGATAGAGGCAATGGGGGATAACGAATGGACTAGAGCAGCTAGTGGTTGAGGGTCTTTAGGTTGGACCTCCACTGCCTGTAAGGCTTTGATTAGAGCTTGACAATGCTGGGGGGAGCTTTGGATAAGGTCATCTTCACAGGCATTTGGTGAAGTTGTTTTATCATAGAGTCTTTGATTGCCTCTGAAGAAGGGGGTTGGGATGCACCTAAGATGGAAATCTTGGGTTTTGGTGATTGAGGTGACTGGACAAAAGGATAGGTCCAAGGAATAGTAGTTTTTTCTTTTGCCTTATCCTTTTGTGACCTAGTGGTTATGTGGATAGCATTGATTTCAAAGATAGGAGGTGAAGAAGGGGTTATGGCCTGCTAGTGAGATGTTGATGTGGTTAAAGAGGTTGGATGGGAAGGTGTTGGGGTTTGGTCAAGAGTGTCCTCAAGGAGAAGAGTGTCCTTCTCCATATAGTGGCAAATGACTACCTTGAGGGCACAATAAGTCTTGATATCATGTCCTAGAGTACGATGGTATAAGCAAATCTTCGTATCGTCAAACCAAGAAGGTTTTGACTCGAGGGGTTGGAATGGCTTGATAGATGGAAGGGTTATGCTAGAAGTCTACATAAGTTGGCATAATATCAAAGCATATGAACCTACTAAGGGGTCCGTGCTTGTTGATGCATGATGCACTAGTGACTTTTGCTTGGGAGGTGTTGAAGAAGGCTTCCGTACCACCTTTTGGGTTGGTGGTGCGGCCACATGTGAAGACGGCACTTTCTTCATGAGAGGTGCCAAATTTTTGAGAGGGGGTAGACTTGTGGTGGGCAAAAGAAGTAATGGAGGTAATTTGTTTTGGTTAAGGGTCAGAGTAGGGAGCACTCTGATTAGGGTAGAAGGATGAGGGCCTAAAATGGAGGGTAATGTTGACGGTGAAAGAGGGGTTCACTTCTGTGGTCTGGCAGTCTTCTTCGACTTGGTTGGAAGACTACTATTGGTTGAGGTCTGGTATAAGTCCACCTTCACTTGTGAGTAAGTGAGGGTAGAGACAGGGCAAACGCTGAGTGACTTGATCGGTTTAGATGGGGTAGATGAGGGTTTGTGTTTTGATATGAATGGTTGATGTTTCAAAGGTTTAAAAGTGGAGGTCTGATTTGTGTCAAAGACTTTGGGGGATTTTGTCACAAGAGAGTTAGCGGCATGAGATGAGATAGGCTGAGGAAGATGAGGAGCTTTGAGTTGCTCCCATAATGCTTGATGTTCCACTTTCCTTGGTTGGAGAAGTCCTAATTTCTCTACTAATCGAGAGAATGGTTGGGAAGTTGTAGGATGAGACTTTGGTCCTTCAGAAGATGTGAGTGGTTGCAGGGCTAAAAATGTGTTAGGTGTCGCAGTAGTCTCAAACTCAAGGTGTGTATGAGTTATAACTGGATTGTCGTTGGTCGAAGAAGATGGAGAGTTAAGTTCTTCTCTTGGTGGAGAAGGAACTGGAGAATGTGGCTCCTTAAAGGGGTAAAGGGAAGGGATGATGGTGCCCTCCACTTGCGGTCGAGGAGTAGGAAGGGTCGGGTCCTCCATAGGTAGCAGGAAGGAGGATGGTGAGATCGGTGGTGCCGGTAAGGTTGAGGTGTCCTCCAAGATGAGAGAGGTTGATGGAGAACTAACCAAGGAAAGAGGTTCGTCCACATGTGATGGATTGATAGATGGACTAACCTCTTGAGGTTGGTAGGGGATGAAGGGCGAGACTGTATTGACTGTTTGAATGTTGTGTTCATGAGTGTTGTCAATCAAGGTCTGGACATTGTTTTGGGTTGGTGGATGATTGGGGAATGGTTGCTTGAAGATGTCGATGCCCTGATTAGGAGGTGCATTAGGATTATCTAGGATGAGGTCACCCTTTTCAAGCATGTCTTGGATTATGTTTTTGAAGGTCTTACAGTTACCTGTGTCATGACCTTTGACACGGTGGTAATTGTAGAAGTCATTTTCCCTATACCTCGCAGGGATGGCACGTGAGGGATTAAATTGTGGAGGTGGTCAGATCTGGGGGAGATTGAGAACCCCCTGTCTAACAAGTTTTTCCAGAATAGATGTGTATGATTCTCTGAGAGGAGTATATTGTCATTGTATGTATCTCTATTCGAATTGATGGGTGGCACTCTGAGATGTGGATGGATCAGGCTGATTGGTTGAAGAGGACAAAGGTCTAACGACCATAGCATTAGCTGAAGCTTTAGACTTAGGATTGGATGATGAAGGTTTAGAAGAAGAGGAGTCATTGATCTTAGAGTTGGGATTCTTGCTCTGTAACTTGACTTTATTCTCCTCAATGGCACGTAATTCAAGTTTGTGGGCCATCGTGAAGGCTTCGTCGAAGGTGCAGAAGGTCTGAACCTGTAAGGTGGAAGAAATATGTTTGGTGCAGGCTCAAGAGAAAATTTTAATAAGTTCAGGTTGGGGTAAGGAAAAGGAGAGTTGATTGATGAGGCCTCTCCAGCGAGTAATGAAGTCAGCTATAGATTCATCCTCAAATTGGCAGATAGAATAGAGGTCCGTGATTGAGACCTTCTTGGTGATGTTAATGGAGAAGTGATCAAGAAAGAGCTGGGCCAGTTGTGTAAATGTGAAGAGGGAATGGCTGGCAAGAGAGCTGTACCAGTCAAGTGCAACACCAGAGAGAGACATAGGAAACATGCGTAAGAGCAATGCATCATCATGGGAAATAAGGTAACAGGCATGTCTGAATGCCCGTAAGTGCTATTGTGGGTCTTCCTTGCTTTGAAAGTGAGAAAATTTGGGAAACTCCCATTGGTTGGGGTATGGCCTAATCGAGACAGAAGGATGAATGGGCTCATTACAAATTTACTCATATGAGAGAGCATTGCGTGAGCCAAAAATGGAGGTATCTAGGCTAGACATCTTGTCTATCAGCATTTTGATGATATCTGCTGACAGATTGGCGGGTTGAGTGCCCCCTAGATTATAAGGTGCTTGAAAGATATTGAGAGGGGCATATGACGTGGTTGGTTGCGTAGACGCAACATATGGGTAGCTAGTTATCGAGGTGAAAGTTGAAGAAAAAGGGCACTTGTGTTATGGGGTTGGTAGGCACAAATTGGATAGGGGCCGTCAAAGATGGTTGAGGAGTAGCCACACTTGTTAAAGGGTAGACAGTTACTCTTGTGTTGATAGGTGTAAGAGTAGGGGGGTAGAGACCACTAGGTTTTGGAAAGGTGTAGGATTTGGTTGATTAGTTTGAGGTTGAGGGGGTACTGGAACCCCCATGGAGGTAGGTCTAGAAGGAGAGGCTAAATTTTGAAGGTAGGACACGGTTGGGTTATTAGTCGAGGTGTTGGCTTGATTGTCTATAGGTTGAATTGTAGATGTTGTTGATGTGATTCTTGTCTCAACTAAGGAAGTTGGCATCCCATAGATTGGGTTGCCTAGGGAGTCTTGCATTTGGCTATGCACGAGATAGTGCTATAAGGCTTTGACGTTGAGGTCCAAGAATCATGCGAAATCTTGGTCCCCTTCTGGGACAATAGGAGTCTGGGGTGGGGTTGGGCAAGTAGGAGTTCTTTCAGTCTTCAAGTGGAACTTCATTATAGGACTGGTTATGGTTGGTGAAGGTGGAAGCGGTTGTTGCCTAGCGTGGTCAAGAAGAGCCTTGGTTTGACTGCGTGTCAAAACCATTCAAGGCAAGAAGGGTCAAGTTCCAAAAACTGTGTTTTTTCAGTTTTAGAAACTCAAAATGGGGGTTTTTGGTAGGAAAAGGGTTGGGTTTTAAACTACTATTTTGAGAAAAAAGGACTATGATAGTGACCGATGTCAGTTGAAAAACCGATGTTAGTGAGAAAGATGGCCAATGTCAGTCAGATAACCGATGCCGATGGAGGGAGGTTGCCGGCGTCGGTGGTAAAGCCGATGCCAGTGACTGTGTTTTCCAGAAACTCAAAAAATTTAAAAGTTTTTGGAAATAAAGAAGACATCCTTACCAACTCAAAAAAAATAGATAAAAATAGAAAATAGGATGAAGATAGGCAGATCCTAAGCGTTAAATCCCTAGAAATAAATTATTAAGCTCATGTGCCTCATGCCTTAAAGTGATGTTTGGGGAGGTTGGCTGTTAGAAGGGTCCTAGAAGAGGTAGTCTAAAGATGGTTTTAGGTATGTTTAGGAACTCTAAAGTCTATGTTAGGTTCCGTACTTGGCCTGGTGATAAGGAGCAAGCTCCCCTCACTTCATGATTCTAGTGGTAAGCTGGTCTCGCTTAGCCAAAATATACTTTCCTTATAGATTAGACTCTACCAGAGAATAGAGTGGGCTTTCCCCTTGGTGGTGAAATCCAAGTAGGATCACTGGGATGGGTAAGGTATCCGTTGGGTGATGAAATCCCAGTCGGGCCTTGTCTCAGGTGATTTTGATGTTTGATTTAGTGCACGTGGTTTGGTTGTGTAACATCAAGTGATCTACGATTAATTCAATATGTGGTTTATTAATTACTAAGTGTGGACTAAGAAATGCAAGCAAACAGAAATGGAATGCAATATATTTTTAAGCCCCAAGTCAAAATGTTAAGTTGGAATGAAAACAAGTTGAGAAAGGGTTGAAGAATATGATTTTTGACTAGTCTAGAAATGCAAGAAAAGAAATAAAAGTTCTTTTTATTCCTGCTTATGATGTCTTTTAGAAGAGAAGAAAGAGGTGAAGAGGGAGAAACCTAATGCACCTAAATGAAAAAAAAAGGAAAGGAACCCAAGGAAGGCCCTAAGGGTCCCACCGGGCGTGCCAAAATGTTTCTACGCTATTTTCACTTTCACATTCAAAGAGAGAAAATGAGAAACTTAAAGAAATGGTCAAGGCTTGTATGTACCTAGGTGTAGTCATGCACACCGTTATCCAGATGTTGTGAGAACTCCTCTTTGGTTGTGGAGGATGACACCTGAAAGAAATAGACACTAAAACACGAAAAATGTAAGCTGATAAGAGGGTCGATTGCCAAGCAAAAGCTTGGTCCTAGAAGCGCTAAGGCTTCTTGAGGATGACAATCCACTATTAAAATAGAATATGATAGAGACAGAAAAGAGAAGTAATAAAAGACTAAAAAGAAAGAACTAGAAGCAAATGCATACCTGATAAGCTACAATGTGCTTTGCACAGTCACCGACGTCGGTGATATTGCTGGCATCAATCAGGATGTCACCGATGTCGGTTAGACTACCAACATCGGTAGGGGAAATGGACGAGGTCAGTTGGGGTAATGGCCAGGGACAGGTTACAGGTCTAGTTTCTGGTCTACAAGATGGATTGTGGTCTTGTCTGTGAGTTAGGGAGTTTGTTTGGGATGGTAAAACAATAGATATAATCTTTAATAAGAACTAAGGTAGAAGGTATGTTGTCAGGAAAAGGAGTAAGGGACAGGAAAAAGGCCTTTCAGCCTTTTTGTGAAGCAATTTAGTCAGGTTGATTAGATTGGTCTTAAGATGGTCTGTAGGTCTCTGATATCTTGTGCTGAGTTGATTGAATAGAGGGTATTGTCTAAAGAGAGATTAAAGGGGTGTCAGAGGTAAAGAAATGGGAATAAGGGATGAGAGAAGGCTTTTCAGCCTCTCCGAGAAGAACAGGGAAGGTTGGGTCAAGGATGCTTGGAATAGATAGTAGACAGAATGCTAATATATTTGAAATGACACTAAAATAAAAATAGTACAAATACTTAGCTGTGACACGAGTTGGCAAAGGTGAAGAAGCTATGTTTCCATTGTCACTGGTGATGGAGATATCATGCAATCCCTGTGCAGAATGTCTGATGCAAGACCTCAGTGCCTAGAAAATGCTATCAAGAATGTTGATCCCTGCAAGAAAACAAGAAGCCAGAACACTAAAATTCAAAAACACGAGAACTTTATTTCGCCGAAAGAGGTTTTGAGATTCGTGATTAGCTCCAGAGATTAACGATTTATGATTAGATTCCTCCAAAGGTTAGAAATTTTGGTTTAAGTAAAATTGACATTGGCGATCCCGCTGGCGTCGGTCGACATTTGACCAATGTCGATGGGTTGAGAACGAGTAAAAGAGCCACCAAGCCCATTCTCCATCCGCCAAGTGCACTACCCATTGGAGAATTGTCAAAGGTTGGGCTAAATACGCATGAGAGTTGGTTAGGCGGTTAGAAATAAGTAAAAATAGGTCTTGGGTGAGTCATAGGGTGGGAAATAGTCCAAGGTGAGGTGTCAGGTGAGGTGTTATAGGTGATGTGTCAAAGGGGAGGATATTAATAATAAATTATTATTTTAAAATTAGTAAGTGCATGCTTTAAGAATGGGTTAGGAATGGACCCAAGGGGGAAGATGACCAAGGGTTAGACACGATTTCAGTGTCTACACTCACTAAAAGTTCTTGGTGTTTATTTTTAGTACAATCAACCTTTAGAGGCACATTTACAAACACCAATGGTGACTCCACTATGAACATTAGCTGGTATAAGCAACCTAGGTGCCTAATCACCATCATTTGGTATGTATCATCACACATTTGATCAAAATTCATGTTATTTCATTCCTTATCCTTCATATCAAGCTATCAATGTTCATGGCTTCACCCCAAGTGACCCTTAAATTTTAATGTATCAGCCTTGTCAAAACTCACCTCTCTCTAGTTAGTGAGAAAAGAGCATTAGGGAGATATGGCTTGATATTGAAAAATAATTAACAGAGGTTGATCGGGAGGAAGAGTATTATAGGCAATAGTAGAATCTTGAATACCTATCTTATGTTTAAGGTCAAGAGATGAGGTTTTAGGAAGAATTCTTAGTTAGGCAAGACCAAGCTAAGAGATAAAATGACTATCAATTATTCTTGAGATAGAGAGAAACCAACCCTAGGCCCAAAATACCCTCTAATCCTACCCTTTTTCAATCTCAAACCCAAAACCATAGCCCACTTTGTCAAATCTCATCTCTATCAAAAGTCAGGCCAATCATTAAGGACCATTTAGCTGAAGAATATCAATATGCCAATGACCTTGATTATGTCATGCCTGATCTTGTAAGACCACCATCTCCTATACTCATTTAGGATAAGAAGGAGAAGGTGGGAAAGCATTAGAACTTCCACTATTTTAATTTAATCCAAGAAAACCTTTAAATAAAGAAAGGGGCTATTGTGGAACAACCTATTGTTAAACTCAAGATCCCACTTGTCTTCTTCATGAAGCCACTGACCACCTTAAAGAAGGGTTTTTTCAAGAGAATATAGGTAGTGTTGGTTGATATATTTGTCATATTTTGATAATGTTTATTTTGACCCTTTAACCCATTATTTTTAGAATAAATAAGTAAACAGTAGTTGGGTAAATTATCATAAATAATTTCCTTCTAAATTAAGATACAACTCCCTTTTTAAAGATCTTCAATGAATAAAAATTACACTAACATTTGGATATACTTTTAACCAAAAAGCATTTAAGGCAGACTAACATCCATACATCACTATGTTATGAATGTAATATTTCTTTCTATGAAACTATTCAATGATAGAACACATAGATTCCATATATAACATTGATCAAGTATATACATATACCACTGGATTTTGTGAACCAATAATAATTGATAAAATATATATGATAAGACTCTCAGTAGAGAAAAAAGTACCACATTTAAAGCATGAATTCACATAGAAACTTGTCTTCATTCACTCAAATGCACATATTGAAGTCTACAATAACTATTTATTTATTTCATTCACAGATGAAATAAAGAGGGAAACATCACATTATAAAAGTAAAGTTTAGAAAAATTCAAGCCTTTTGGACCCTTTACATGTCTCATTTAAAACATATATATAGTTTTTCACTTGTAACTATTATTTAAACTCAAAGTTAAACAAACTCTAACCCTTATTAGGATTTAGTTTTCTAAATTAATTTAAAAGATAGAACCTTCAAGTAAAGTATCTAACTTAAAAAAGAGAAAGCTTTAAAATGGCATGATCACTACTAAGGAGGTGCATTGGAATATTCTAATTTACTTTGCTCCATATAATAGACACGTTACATTTTCCATTCCTTAAATGCAACAATGAATTCTTGGATTATTAGATAATTAAGAACTCTAATATGTTTAATTCATTGTTTACAAACCTCCTTAATCTTCTGAATGTTAGCTACTTTTTTTTCATGCTTTGAAAGTGCTTCGACACAAAGATGAAGTAATGATTCCACTTTTGACACCCTAAAAAATCATGTAAAGCAAGATTTTCATTTTCTTTGACAAAATTGATCTTTTCTTTAAATGATTGTATCACAGTCTTGATATCTTCCTCAAGTTTTCCATCATCTTTCAAATAATTTACATTAATACATTCTAAATCATGATGTATAAATTGAGTAAATTCAGTTAACTCTTTAATCAGCTTATATGTTCTATTTTCCCCTATTTTGATACTGAGTTTCTCCATTCATGATTATTTCTACATACATATAATGTCCTGTCATTTAATCACTACTTAGGAGGTGCATTGGAATCTCCTAATTTAATTTGCTCCATACAAGAGACATGTTACATTTTCCATTCCTTAAATACAACAATGAATTCTTAGATTATAAAATAATTAAGAACTCCAATATGTTTAATTCATTTTTTCTAAACCTCCTTAATCTTTTGAACGTTAGCTACTTTTTTTGCATGCTCTAGAACTGCTTTGATGCAAAGATGAAGTAATGATTCCACTTTTGACACCTTAGAAAAATCATGTATTACAAGATTATCATTTTATTTGACAAAACTAATCTTTGCTTTAAATGATTGTATCATAGTATTGATATTTTCATTGAGTTTTCCATCATCTTTCAAATACTTTACATTAATACATTCTAAATGTTGATATAGAGATTGAATAATTTCAGTTAACTCTTTAATCAGCTTTATAATTTCTATCCACCCCTATTTTGACATTGAGTTTCTCCATTGAAGATTATTTCTGCATACATATAATGTCCTATCATATAATCACTATTGAGGAGGCACATTAGAATCTTCTGATTTGCTTTACTCCGTAAAAGAGACACGTTACATTTTCTATTCCTTAAATGCAACAACAAATTCTTGGATTATTAGAGAATTAGGAACTCCAATATGTTTAATTCATTATTTCCAAACCTTCTTAATCTTCTAAATGTCATCTAATTTTTTTGCATGCTCTAGAAGTGCTTTGATTCAAATATGAAGTAATGATTCCACTTTTAACACCCTAGAAAAATCATGTATTACAAGATTTTCATTTTCTTTGACAAAATTGATATTTTCTTTAAATGATTATATCACAGTATTGATATATTCCTTGAGTTTTCCATCATCTTTAAAATAATTTACATTAATACATTCTAAATCATGATGTAGAGATTGAGTAAATTCAGTTAACTCTTTAATCATCTTTATAAGTTTTATCCACCCTTATCTCAACATTGAATTTCCCCATTCAAGATTCTTTCTACATACATATAATGTAATATCATTCAAATTTTCCACATTCTTCTTTGATAAATTTTTTATCACACCATACTTCTAGATTTCAATCATTTGGTTAATTACAATTATCCATTTTGTTTGATATTTATCCCATAATATGTTCTAAACTTAAAATCTTGAATGGTAATTAGAGTTTCATCATATATATTCTTTAAACCATTAATATATTTGGTGCCTTCTTGGATTATCCCATTTTACTAATCATTAAATACTTTCATTGCCATCTTACTTCTATGTATTTGATCAAGCATTTTTTGATTAATTAGATATTTTGGATCAAAAGATAGAGGTAAATAATAAATGTACTAAGGACCTAGATTATGAATGGCATCAATGTATTTGGCCATAGAGCGTAATGCCTATTTCAATTCCTTCTTATCTCCTTCATCCTACCATGTTCAATTTACTATTTTCTTGGTGGATGTTTCAAGATGATGTACATCTATAGTTATTGATGCAACTCCAAGGTTTATTATTTCCAATTTATAATCTTGTGTTGTGGGATTTTGAACTTCAGCATTCGTCACTGGGTAAGCTATCTTTGCACTTCAATTTCTTGTATTAGTATCAATGTCTACCTTGGAAGTTATTTTCAGATTTTTAGATTTAGAAGATTTCCCTAAACAATTATTGACCATGTCCTCTAATGGTAAATAAAATGGAACTATTTTCCTTTTCTCGTTAATTAAATTTTTTAACCATTGAGGTGTAGTAACTAGGGTTTCCTTATCAGGAATAAGTTGCTTTGAAGGGGTATCTAGTAATTCTATTGAATTGGTAGAATCCAAGGTGATTCCAACCTATTGATCTATATCAGTTCCCTCTACCATTATTGAATCAAGATATTGATCACTTATCATCCTATTTGAGCTTTCTTCAGCACTCAGATCCACAATCACTTTTTCTAGAGATTCTTTCTTCTTCTTATTCTTAGCTTTTGACCTAGTAGTGTAGTTAGGCAAATTGCTTATAAGGATTTTATTAGACTATTTAGAGGTAGAATCCTTTTTAACCTTTGATTTTAAAACACCTAAATCATAGATATCAATAATATGATTAAAAGAGCTTAGAAGAGATGATGGTTCATTGATAGGTGCATATGGTTGAAGATCTTCAATTTGGATTTTTCTTAGTCTCTATTATTTTAACCACTTTTTAGCTATTCTTATCATAGGGAAGGTTTTAACTTCAATTCAATTTTCTTAATATTTATTCCAATCAACTTTTGGAATATGTTGTTGCTCTACCTATTCATACTAAGGATCAATCATATCCTTACCATCATCTATTATACTAGCAATATTCATCTTTAGATTAAAAGTAACTATTTAGCTTAAAGTAAATTTTCACCAAAGTCTTCTTATAACTTCAAGCTAATTTGAGAAACCTTCCAAATAGTCTTCTATTTGTGGAATGTGTGAAAAAAAAAATCCAAACTCTAAATGATCTTATGCAAAACCCTTGATATCAAATTTAGCCCTGGGCTTATAATACTAAAAATTAAACTTTTTTAGACCCACTTCTAGATTTAAGGCATCATAAAATAATTGACATATATAATGACCAAGTTCAATGAGTAAATATATACCTAACTCTCTTTACATTAAGAGTTTCTTGTCTATATGAGCTAATCTCCTACATAATTCAATTATCACAAAGTGGTCAAGGGAATATCTAGGTAATTTCATAGGTTCACCTTCAAAACCTCCAACTCTAATATAGGTGAATTTGGAAAATTGAATGAAATAACTACCATAGATGTTAATCAATTACATAGCTTCATTAGACATCCTTTTATTAACATTCCTTATTAGTTCATAGACCATTCTACCAGTGAAAACATCATTAACCCTTTTATAATTTTCATAACATTTCTACATTTGTAAATGAGGATAATAATCATAAATTGTGATGTCTTTGATTATGGGTTTATGAGGTAACCCTATCCATTCTTTTGTAGATTCCAAGCAGTAGAAATGATATGAAAACATATAAAGAATTTTACTCCTCAAGATATTGCTTGTACCCTAATGTAAGCACTTTGCTATGATCTCTACCCAGTCTAGATATTGTTCTCCACTAAGAATTACTTGAATAAAGAAGTACAACTAGTCCTCCCAAAAGAATACTTGAGGACTACCTTTTAGTCTGTATAGCAACATGATGATATCTTTCACTTTTGGTATCATATGTTCTCTAGTTAAGGGTCTAGGTAACCTTAAACCTTCCTTTTGTAACTTCAATAGCCAATTTGTTGTGATTATACTCTTATATTTTTCCATTTTTAATGAAAAATAACTATAAGAGGAAGAGAGGTTAAGGTCTAAATATGGTTCTTTGGGTGGGATTTTCATTATAGCCATTATAGTTTATCTATTAACAAGTAGTAATACATCTCCATTCATAGTTATGATGCATCTATCATGTGGGTCATATTTACTCATGCATTTAAGGACTAATTCAGGGAATTTTATGGCTTTGATGAAGGTTGTGGCTTTAATTAGACCACTTTCCACTATCTTCTCCAAAATGGGAGTAGATGCAAGATTTTTATCACTTTATTTAAAATATTCCAAATCATACTGAGGTAAAAATGTATCCCCATATTCAAGCAAATAAAAAACAAGACTTGAACCATGTTCAGAACCAAAGCATGCAGCTTTCATGATTATAGTTTGGATAAACAAAATAGAAAAGGTTTGACCCTCTTAATAGTATTAGAGACTTAAATTGACTTTTATTTTTGATAAATAAATAGCAATAGTTATGAGAAAATTCAAAACTCACCTTTTACTAGATCTAAATCCTATATCAAATTGAGTAATAAAATATGATACATCTAGTATTGTCTTCCTTTCATGGCACCTTATGTGTTTTATTTAGCCAAATTAGCCTACTCATTATTTGATAAGGGCACAAAATATGGTCAAATAATTATTGAATTAATACATTCATGTTGAATTCCCTTGATATTATGTAAATTCTTACACATGCATTAATTACAAGTGATCTCCACACTCAACCTTAATGTATAATCATTACCCTTGATTTTCATGAATTAAAACTTTTCACTTTATAAAATGTTCTAAATATATTCTATTTTTGTTAACTCTCTCCATCTTTATTTCTTGCTTTTAGACTTCCACACATAATGAACTTTTGTATCTCAACCAAAAGAGTACATGGGTTCAAGCTCGATTTCTATCGATTCTTTTATACTCATAGATTTCAACTCAACAAAAGTTTTAAGGGAAAAAACAAGAATAAACATAAAGACATGTTTTTTTACAAAAATCTCATGATGAACCAAAAGTGGGTGACTTCTAAATAATATATAATAGTGAACTTTGAACCTATTAACCATTGAATTTTGAAAAATGTTCAAGTTCAATGTTTCAAGATAGCAAATTCCTTCGCAAACCAAGACAACAAGTAAATAATTTCTAATAAAAAGGGATGACTCAAAGAGTGAACATATTGAGTAATTAAAGTAAAATGATATATCAATGCTTTCTCAAGGAAGAATTATGAAAAATTGAATAAGGGTAAATATAAGGGTAATAATTGGCTCTGACTGGGGATTGCATTTTATGTCAAAATGTAGTCAGATCTCTAGTTTCCCAAAGTACCAAATTGGCTCAAAAGGTACCGTTTCTATTAGTATTTTTGGGGTTACCTTATCATCCCAAAGTGATTCATACAAATTTTTATGCCAATATCTATGATTATCAATCACCAATTTTCTCATGATGGCTATCAAATTTTTGTTACTAGACTCAACTTGATGATTCCCTTGAGGAAAATAGTTTGATGAGTGAGAAAGAGAGATACTGTGATCATAAAAAATGATATGAGTTCATATGAATAAAATATAGTAGCATTATCTACCATGAATTTTTTAGGAACACCAAAACATACTAGTATATTTTCTTTAAGAAAATCACACACAACTTCTGAGGTGTTTCTCTTCACTGGGATCACCTCCACCCATTTTGTAAAATAATCTATGGTTGTTACAATGTGTGTATGTCTAGCACTCAAAGAAGGTAAAAGGGTTCCAAGGAATTATAATCCCCATTTCTTGAAAGGCTCTTCAATCACAACTGGCCTTAAAGGTAATACTACAAGTTACAATTTTCCTAAAAATATCTTGCACTTCTCACAATTAGCCACCCATATGTATCCATCTTTAAACATGTCAGGCCAATAATAATAATTCCTAAGAATTTTAATGGATCTAACTAAATAAGATAAATTCCCACCATAGGCTTCATCATGGAAAACCTTTAAAAGCTTTTGATATTGTTCTTTATCTACACATCTCAGAAAAGTTCCATCTAGTCCCTTTTTATACAAGACATCACCCCAAATGACATATTTAGCTACTTTTAATCTCAGGTTCCTTTTTATTTCAGGGATAAATGGATGGGACAATATCCATAAGTAAGATAATGAGCCACATTTACAAACCATGGATCCTGTAAACTCACTAATAAGATAGTGGGAAGTTCCTCCTCTTTTTCTTCTTTATTTTTAGTGATCAGTCTACACAGGCCTTGGCCTCGAATTAATTTAGTTGGCTTGATATCCAAGTCATATTCTTGAATATTAGCAAACAATTATGCTCTATTATTCATCCTCACATCTTGTTGAGTTAGAATTCTTTAACATCTAAGCTTGGTATAAATATAATTTAGTGAGAATGAATTATGTAGTACCTAAATTATTTTACAACTTTTACTACAACAAAAGCTTATTTTTCAATCAATGAATATTTAAGTTAATGTTTCTTAAGATGAAGACTCATGAAGGATATTGATATTTTATATTCAATTGATTTTTATATAGTAAAATATTGACATGGTGTGTTCTAAAGTATAGCAATAAATAATAAAATCCTTTTGGAAATCAACATTTATTAGAGTAGGTACCTGTACAATCACTTTTTTAACATTTTTAAAGCCTTCTTAGCAGCTTCATTCCACTTGAATGCTTTTCTTTTACTCATAATTCTTACAATATGTTTTATAATCTCAAAAAAATTAGGAATAAATAATTTGAGGAAATTAACCTATCCAAAGAAAGATTTAACTCCAATTCTATTTGAGGGAAGGCTTAACTGTCGAATTGCTTTAACTCTCTCTAGGTTGATCTTTATTCCATCTATTGAAACTAAATGCCCTAGTAACTTACCTTCTATCATGTAGAATACTAAATTTTTTGGATTAATAGATATTCCATGGTCTTTGCATCTTTGCAAAATAGTCTCAATATCTTTTAGATGATTTTATCTCTTTTTAGAGAAAATAGTCAAATCATCGAGATAAATAACAATAACTTTATCTATTAGGTCTTTAAAAGATGAGTTCATTACTCATTAAAAAATTTCACCAATGTTGATCAAACCAAAAGGCATATGACCATAGGTGAAAGTTCCCCATGGCATTGTGAAAGTGGTTGTATGGTGATCTTCTTCAGCCATACCTATTTGATTATAACCAGAGAACCCATCTAACATGGACATCATCTATGATCTAACTACTATTTATAAAATGTGATCCATCATGGGTAAGGCATAATTATCTTTTAGGTTGGTTTGATTCAAGTTCCTAAAATCAACACAAATACTTATTTCTCCATTTCTCTTGTGCATCAAGACAATATTTTCCACACAAGTAGATTTATGAATTAGGTAGATAATCTTAGCTTCCAACATTTTATCAACTTCTTTATAAATGGCATCTACAACTTTTGGGTTGTATTTTCTTAATTTCTACCTAAATGGAGTTGCATTTGATTTTAAAGGAATATGATGCTAAAATTAACCACTTCTAAAAAATTTCAAATTGTCATAATACCAAGCAAAGACATTTTTATATTTAGTTAGAAAATTGATTAATTCACATCTCTCTTCTCATGAGTAACATTTACCAATGGAAACTTATTTAGGACCAATTTTATTTCCAATATTTACCTTTTTTACAATCTCCTAATTTATCAAGAGCTTGAGCATGTTTACCTTTGATGTATTCATCTTGTTAACTGAACAAATGGTCAAGAGAAACAAGCCATCTAGGAATCTTGTTTCCTTTCAATTGAATTACTCCATCATTTGAATTGATTCCAGGATCATGACTAAACTCTTTACACTCTATTTCAAATCCTTTAAAATAGGTCCCCATAAATATCTCAACACATTCCATGAAAATTTTAATTTTTAAATCATTTTCAAAAACTTGCAAGTATTCAGCATTATCTGGGACATTAGGATGATAAATCAACCCTATTTTATATTATTTTTCTTTGAAATTAGGATGAGGAAGAAGAAGAGAAGCTAATATTTCCAAATAATTTACCCATGTATTCTGATCTCTTAGAATTGACTCAATAGAGAAGGCATCAAAATGTTTTATTTCATCCCAAACTCTATTTTTTTAATGTCTCAATCTTTCATTCTTAACAATAAAAATCCCTCTTACCTATTTAACAATTAGTTATGCATCTACTTTTACTTTGAATATTTTTATTCCTTTTCCTTTAGCTTCATTTAGTTATATAAATAGAGCTTCATACTCTACGATATTATTATTATTTTAAAACTCTAACTTAAATGAGTAAGGAAAATTTTTACCTTCAAGGGAAATAAAAATTACTCTTACTTTATAGCCAGTAGTGGTACAAATACCATCAAACTCCATGATCCATAGATCATCTGAATGAGTGTATTTTTAAATAGATCCTTCCTTTACATCCTTATAAAAAAAATTAATTACCAAATTCACATTCCTCAAATAATATTTAAGATTTAGGATCATCAAAAGGGAATATAGTAAACTTGCATTTAGTTTTAGGCTCTAGTTTTACTTTCTATTTTACCACTAGAAATATGGCCTCCAACTAATCCATTTTAATTTTCCCACCTATATATTTGTAAAAATTTTTACTCAATAGCATTCCATAACTGGCAGGGATGTCTGCTACTAAAATAGTCAACTTCAATCTTTTATCAAGGTAAGTTATAAGAGCAACCTATGCATCTTTAATCTACCCAAGTAGAGGAATCTACTTACCATCCATATAATATCACTTACCAAATGTTTTTTTAAGGGATAGACCCAAGGCTTTATCTATGGAAGAAGGAATGATGTTATCAGGAGAACTCTAGTCTATAATACAATTATTGAGTTTATGACCATTTATAAATAATGAAACATAAAATGGGTTAGGTTTCATATCAACCAAATTAGATGTATCATTAGATTCATTGATGGCTATTTTGAGCATGTATGTAGGTGATTTAGGTGGAAAACTAAATAGTTCAAAAATTGATGACTCATCATTAATATTTTGTTGACTATTGGATTCAATTCATGAATGATCACCTTTAACGTATTTCACCAATTTATCAAGATCTTTAGGATTTAACTTAAAATATTCAGTAGGAGATATTTGAATTCTTGAAGTCTTAAAAAATTCAATAATATCAAAAGAAGTATCATGATCAGATCTTCATAATAATTAAACATCTTGAATTTTTGAACCAGTGTCAGTAGTTCTAGTGAGAGCTTCCTTAATTTTGATAGGCATTCCTTGATAAAATTTAATGTTTGGAGATTTCAAATTCTTTTGACTTTGGGTTAGCATAGAACATGAAGGATCCTCAAGAGTAACCAATACTTAACCACCTCTTTTTGAGTCAGAATAATATTATAAAAAGTGTATTTAAGATTTGTCAAGTTCTTCAGAGTTCCTTTATTCTTTAGTAGTTTCTCCCAACATATCTTTAGTAGTATCCATTTGAGCATATCTAATGATCTCTGGGCAAGAATTTCCATCATGATCAGTAGTCAAATGAAAGGCACACATGTTCCCTTATCTATGGGGGCTTCAATGGCTAACCTTGGTTGTGCTGGTGTAATTTGAAATGCCTTACTAGTATTTATCATTCAAAAGACATATTGATATGGTTGTTGGAATGGAATAATAGCTTTAGGCATTTGTCTTTTTAGAGTGATCATATCATTAACTACGCTTTGAACCATAGGATCTGTAGGGGATAAGGATTGACCATTAGGCATTTGAACTTCTTTTTTTCCATTTTCCAACCATGATAAGATCATCTTCTAATGCAACTTCCATTGTTTTTTCATCCACTAAAATGGCAACTCCACCTCTTCTTAAGTGAAAACTAATATCAAGAGGCATAGAGTTGATAAAAAACATTTTTGATTTTCTAGATTCAGCCTTTTAGTAGTTGAAATCTTGTGCATGATTTTATTGTATTTGGTTATAAATTCTCTCATAGTCTCATGTATTTCTTTCTTAACCTGAGTTAATTGATCAAGGAGATAATGTTCATCTTCTACACTTTTGAACCTATTTTCAAGTGCATTTTTCATATCATCCCAGTTTGTAATATTAACATCAAGTAGGTGATAGAACCATTGCACTATAGTATTGATTAAATTTTTTACAAAGAGTCTTATAGCCACATATTGATGTTATACACCACATGCTACAACAAAGGTATTCAGATGTTCATCTGGTGATTACTTTCCATTTCCATTAAATTTAGGCAAATTTTCTCTCATATTTTTGGGGAGAGGATTTAGATTAGCTCCAAGATTTAGATGTCATATGATCACTCCCCAAGGCTAGGTCATTGGTAAAAAGTTTATGGTAGAAGGTATGATAGTGATGGAGAGAGTTAAAGCTTGATAAATAGGGGATGCCAAGGGTTTAGGAGGGCTAGGAGATCTACTTTTGGCTCTTCTAATAGGAGTAGGATTAGAATAAAAATTTAGGTTTATCAGTGCTTGAAAAGTAGGATCATTAATTTATTATCTCCTCAAAGATCTTGTATATCTTCTAAACTATATCTTGTTAAATCATAACTAAATAACCATCTATTAATTACTAAGCTATTCTTGACCTCTTGAAACTTTAGGGAGCTAATTTCTAAATGCATTTTTGGCTTGTCTCCTTTGTCTAAAAAACAATAATCTTAAATTGTCAGCCAATTTTTCTTCTCTTTCTACTACTTGCATTGCTCTTCTATAATCATTAATATTTCAATGAGTGTGCCATGCAAGGGTATTTAATTGACTGATTATGTCTTCTTTCTCATCTTGGAAACCAAGATTAGGTTGTAAAATAGGAATTATGTTCTCATGGGAAAGAACCATCTTGCTTCATATTAGGGTGACTGATCATAAATAATAGTTTGATTCCCCATTGGAGTCACCAAAAATTTGTTGGTTAACAAATTTATCCTATTCTGATAATGTTTATTTTGACCCTTTAAACCATTATTTTCATAACAAATAAAGTAAAAAATAGTTGGGTAAATTATCATAAATAATTTCCCTCTGAATTAAGGTATAGCTCCCTTTTTAAAGATCTTCAATGAATAAAAACTACACTAACATGTGGATATACTTTTAACCAAAAAGCATTTAATCTAGACTAACATCCATACATCACTATTCCATGAATGCAATATTTCTTTCTATGAAACTATTCAATGATAGAACACATAGATTCCATATATAACAATGATCAAGTATATACATATACCACTAGATTTTGTGAACCAATAACAATTGATAAAATATATATGATAAGACTCTTAGTAGAAAAAAATTACCAAATTTAAAGCATGAATTCACATAGAAACTCATCTTCATTCACGCAAACACATAGATTTAAGTCATAAAGAGGGAAACATCAAATTATAAAAGCAAAGTTCAACAAAATTATAGCCTTTTAGACCCTTTACATGTCCCATTTAAAACATATATATATATATATATATATATATATATATATATATATATATATATATATATATATATATATATATATATATATATATAGTTTTATACTTGTAAATATTCTTTAAACTTAGAGTTAAACAAACTCTAACCCTTAGTAAGATTTAGCTTTCAAAACTAATATAAAAGATAGAACCTTCAGGTAAAGTATCTAACTTAAAAAAAAGAGAAATATTGAAAATGGCATGATCACTATTGAGGAGATGCATTGGAATCTTTTGATTTACTTTGATCCATGGAAGAGACACATTGCATTTTCCATTCCTTAAATACATTAATGAGTTCTTAGATTACCAGAGAATTAAGAACTCTAATATGTTTAATTCAATGTTTCTAAACCTCCTTAATCTTCTAAATGTGAGCTACTTTTTCCACATGCTCTGGAACTACTTTGATGCAAATATGAAATAATGATTCCACTTTTCACACCTTAGAAAAATCATGTATTACAAGATTTTCATTTTCTTTGATGAAACTGATCTTTTCTTTAAATGACTATATCATAGTATTCATATCTCCCTTGGGTTTGCCATCATCTTTCAAATAATTTACATTAATACATTCTAAATCATGATGTAGAGATTGAGTAAATTTATTTAACTCTTTAATCAACTTTATAAGTTTTATCCACTCCTATTTCAACACTAAGTTTTTCCATTCAAGATTCTTTTTGCATAAATATAATGTCTTGTCATTAAAATTTGCCACATTCTTCTATGATAAATTTTTTATCACACCATACCTCTAGATTTCAATCATTTGCTTAATTTTAGATATCCATTTTGTTTCATCTTTCTCCCATAATATGTTCTATATCTTAAAATATTCAATGGTAATCAAATTTTCATCATATATATTATGTAAACCATTAATATATTTGGTGCCTTCTTGGATTATCCCATCTAACCAATCATCAAATACATTCCTTTCTATCTTACTTCTATGTATTTGATCAAGCATTTTTTAATTAATTGGAGATTTTGGATCAAAAGATAGGGGCAACTGAGAAATGGACTGAGGACCTAGATTATGAATGGCATCAATATATTCAACCATCGAGCATAATGCCTATTTTAGTTCCTTCTTATCTCTTTCATCCTGCCATGTTCAATTTACTATTTTCTTAGTGGATGTTTCAAGATGATGTACATATGCATCTCTTGATGTAACTCCAAGGTTTATTCTTTCCACTATATAATCCTATGTTTTGGGATTTTGAACTTCATCATTCATCATTGGTTGAGCTATCTCTGCACTCCAATTTCTTGTATTAGGATCAATGTCTACCTTGGAAGTGATTTTTAGCTTTTTACATTTAGGAGTTTTCCCTAAACATCTTCTAATCATGTCCTCTAATGGTAAAGAAAATGGAACTATTTTACTTTTCTCATTAATTGAATTTTTTAACCACTAAGGTGTAATAACCAAGGTTTTTTTGTCAGGAATAAGTTACTTTGAAGGGGTATCTAGTAATTTTATTGAATTGGTAGAATCCAAGGTGATTCCCACCTATTGATCTATATCAGTTCCCTCTACCATTGTTGAATCAAGACCTTAATCACTTATCATCCTATCTAATTCTTCTTCAGCACTTAGATACACAATCACTTTTTCTAGAAATTTTTTCTTCTTCCTATTCTTAGGTTTTGACCTGGTAATGTGGTTAGGAAAATTGCTTACAAAGGTTTTCTTAGAATTTTTAGAGGTAAAATCATTTTTAACCTCTGATTTTTAAACACCTACATCATAGATATCAATAATATGATTAGAAGAGTTTATAATAGATGACAGTTCATTGATAGGTGCATATGGTTGAAGATCTTCAATCTAGATTTTTCCTAGTCTCTATTCTTTTAACAATTTTTTAGTTATTCTTATCATAGGGAGGATTTTAAATTAAATTAGAGTTTATTCATCTCTATTCCAATAAAATTTTGGAATATGTTGTTGCTCTACCTTTTCATACTGAGGATCAATCATATCCTTACCATCATCTACTATATTAGCAATATTCATCTTCAAATTACAAGTAACCATTTGGCTTAACAAAAATCTGTACCAAAGTCTTTTTCTAACTTTGAACTCATCTAAGTAACCTTCACAGTAGTCTTCTATTTGGGGAATGTGCAAAAAAAAATTCCAAAATTTCAATGATCTTTAGCAAAGCCTTTGATATCAAATTTAGGCCTGGCCTTATAATGCTAAAAATAAAACTTTTTTAGACCCACTTCTAGATTTAAGGCATCAAAAATTGATTGACATGTATAATGACCAAGTTCAATGGAAAAAGATAAACCTGACTCTCTTTTTATTAAGATTTTCTTATCTATATGAGCCAATTGCCTACATAACTCAATTAACACAAAGTGGTCCAGGGCATATCTGGGTAATTTCATAGGTTCACCTTCAAAACCTCCAACTCTAATATAGGTGAATTTAGAAAATTGAATGAAAAAGCTACCATATATGCTAATAAATTGCATAGCTTCATCAAACATCATTTTATTAATATTCTCTTTTAGTTCATAAACCATTCTACTAGTGAAAACATCATTAACCCTTTTGTAATTTTCATAACATTTTTGCATTTGTAAATGAGGATAATAATCATTAATTTTGATGTCTTTAATTAAGGATTTATGAGGTAACCCTATCCATTATTTTGTATATTCTAGGTAGTAGAAAAGATATGAATACATATAAAAAAATTTACTCCCCAAGAGATTGCTTAAACCCTGATGTAAGCACTCTATTATGATCTTTGCCCAATCTAGATATTATTCTCCACTAAGAATTACTTTAATAAAGAAGTACATCTAGTCTTCCCAAAAGAATACTTGAGGAATACCTTTCAGTGTGTGTAGTAACATGATAATATATTTCACTTTTTATATCATATGTTTTCTATTTAAAGGTTTAGGTAACCTTAAACCTCCATTTTCGAACTTCAGCAGTCAATTTCTTGTGATTATATTTTTATAGTTTACCTTTTTTAATGGAAAATAACTATAAGAGGAAGAGATGTTAAGGTCTAAATATGGTTCTTTGGGTGGGACTTTTTTAACAACCATTATTGTTTCTCTATTAATAGGTAGTAATACATCTCCATTCATAGTTATAATACATCTATCACATGGGTCATATTTGTTCATCCATTCAAGGACTAATTTATGGCATTATATGGCTATGGGGAAGGCTATGGCTTCAATTAGACCACTTTACACTATCTTATCTAACATGGGAGTAGATTCAAGATTTTTAGCTCTTTTTTTTAAATCTTCCAAATCATACTGAGATAAAAATGTATCCCCATATTTGGGCAAAGAAATTTCAAGACTTGAACCATGTTCAGAACCAAGGTATGTAGCTTTCATGATTATAGTTTGGATAGATAGAATAGAAAATGTTTGACCCTCTTAATAGTATCAAAGACTCAAATTGACTTTTATTTTTGACAAATAAATATCAATGTTATGAGAAAAGTTAAAACTCACCTTTTACCATATCTGAATCCTCTATCAAATTGAACAACAAAATCTGATACCTCTAGCACTGTCCCCCTTTCGTGACACCTTATGTGTTTTATTTTTCCAAATTAGCCTACTCATTATTTGATAAGGGCACAAAATCTAATCAAATAATTAATTAATCAACACATTCATGTTAAATTCCCTTGATATGACTTAAATTCTAACACATGTATTAATTGCAAGTGATCTCCACACTCGACCTTAATGTATAATCATTACCCTTGATTTTCATGAATTAAAACTTTTCACTTTATAAAATGTTTTAAATATATTATTTTCTAGTTAACTCTCTCCATATTTACTTCCCACTTCTATTCTTCCACACATAATGAACTTTTGTATCCCATCCAAAAGAGTGCATGGGTTCAAGATCAATTTTTTTTATTCTTTCATACTCACAAATTTCAAGTCAATGAAAGTTTTAATGGAAAAAACAAGAATCAACATAAAGACATGTTTTAAAAAAATATATCTTGTGATGAACCAAAATTGAGTGAATTTTCAATAATATAGAATAGTGAAATTTGAAACTACGAACTGTCAAATTTTTAAAAATGTTCAAGTTTGATGGTTCAAGATAACAAATTCCTTTGCAAACCAAGACAACAAGTGAATGATTTATAATAACAAATGGATGACTCAAAGAGTGAACATATTGACTAATTATAGGAAAATGATATATCAATGCTTGCTCGAGGAAGAATTATGAAAAATTTAATAAGGGTAAATACAAAGGTAATAGGTAGATAAATAAAAGAACTAGAGATGAAGATTAGGAAAGAGGAAAAGAGTCAGAATCAGAGGAAGCCAAATAGTTATTACACTTTCCCCTCATGCAAATAAATCAAGGAAGGCACAAAAAAGAGAGAGGAAGTGTTAGTTGAGGTAGTTCAAGAACTAGTTCTGGTTATGCAAAAATATGAATCAAGCAACCATAGCTTAGCTCAATGATCTTGGCATATAAGATTTTCAAGACTCTCTCTCTCATTTACTCAAGATCCACCTAAAAGAGTATTCAAAGTACCTATCTAAAAGGATACTCTCCTAAGTTGCAAGAAAGGTGAACTTTTTCACCCTCCCACCATCTCCCTCATTGAGGAAGAGCCTATCCTACAAAGAATATAGGAGGAGCTTCTAGTCAAAGGTGAGCCTAAAGAGGACAACACAAGTGTCTATGATGAAGAGATCATGATAGGAAGCCCAATTCATTTAAAAGGGGAAGAGTTATGTTTTGATCAAAAATTTTGGCATGGATTTGACACTAATGAATTAGATCCTAAAGGTAGTACTGATGCCTTCATATTTAAAAAAAGGGTGTTCAAGTTGTAGCTAAGAGCAAAGGAGATTTTGATTTATTCCAAAAGATTCCATTTAGTCTGGTTAAATATGAGGATGATTAAAATGTAGAAATTGATGTGGTTATAGTAGTCAACTGGTCAACTGATCAGGTTAAAGATGAATTATGGAAATAGTTGTACCATGACTTCATGGACTAGATAGAGGTTCTAAACCATCATATGCCTCCTATAAAAAATGAATATGAAATTGTAGATCAGGCTATAGAAGCTGACCAGTCTCAAGATGAAGTGTCTATTAAAGGTAGGACTGATGGCTTCAAAAATGAAGGAGAATGGTCAAATCAAGAGCCACAAGAATATGACATGGTTAACCATGGATGGCTTGATGATTTACCATATGGATCCTTTAAAATAAAATAAATAAAATATGGTGTTAAAGTTGGCATTTTCTCAAATGACCAAGAGAAACTTACCTTTTGGGATGACTTAGAGTTTTTCTTCGTAATCCTAGCTAATCAACCAAGCAATAGTTTAAAGAAGCCACCACATATTGTGCTTATTTCAGAGCACAAAATTGAGCCATCAAATGAGGAGGTTGAAGGAGCCACTATATTACAATTTGGAGAAATCCTTGAATAAATAGACTAGTATATCTACAATGGTGACATGATTGTCCCATTTAATCCACTTGAGAGCATGCCAAAAGAGTCAGCAATTAGGCATCTTAGCTTACATATCATGAGCTCTCAAAAGCAAGGTATTTTTCATCTTGGTTTATCACAAGTGAATGATGTTAGAAGTTTCCCATTTGACCCATGTGGAAAGTACTTATGAATTGTAACCTAGTACATATTAGAATAAATTTCATGCTTTTCTCTAAGCTCCTGTATGCACATTTGTTTATTAGGTTATTTATTTATCTTTTCTCCAAGTGCTTACATGTACTTACCTTTATTTTTTGTTTTTCTTGTTTTCCTTTTTGTTTTAAGAGGAGTTATCTATAGGTTGGCAGCTAGTTTAAGCTTCAAATCAATAAGTTATCTAGAGGGGGAGCCTTGCATTATTTCATGTTAGCTGAAAGTAAATACTTATGACTACATGCCCAATGGACTAGTCAAGACATATGTTTTGGGTTCTATAGCATAGTAGGCATGCACCCCTGTGAGTCACCAAAGATGTTGGCCAAATTTGTCCCACATATAAATCTTTTGTATGGTTTACATAGTGAACCGAGTTCTAGATGGAGTGAGTAGACCAAAGCCTTGGAAATAGGTCTAGAGTTGTAAATTAATAAAATTTAGTAGGTTCTCATGTTTACCATGACCTACATAGACATAAAATAGATTTCACAGGTCTCAAAAACTCATTTTGAGCCTTGAAATGACTTGTGTAAGCTTTATTAAACTAGACCATCACTAGGACATCATCTAGAAAGGAACAAACTAGTTCACTTGGGAATTTTATAAATACACCTCTAAAATCCTCATGAGCCAAAATAATGTAGTGTCATAAATTTATTCATGATGGGAACATACTCTACAAATCTCATGACTGCATGAGTTTTCTTGCTCAAGTTATAAGAATTCAAAGTTAAACTTATAGAATGAAACATTCATGTAGATGTCAAAATAAATATTAGCATTTATCTATTGGGATTCAAAATATTGATTATCATTCAGATGTCATTGAAGATCACATCAATGTTAAATGATGAGTATGCAAATGTCAAATTTAGGCTATGGTAAATAATCATTGGGGTTTAAAGATCCTAATGATGGTCATGCAAGCATCAAAAATGTTCATGAAAACATCAAATATAGGCACATAGGCATCAAATTTGGGTCTCATGAGTTAGCCATTTGAGTTCAAAAAGTGGGCCTAGGTAAATCAAAGTCTCACATTTATTTGTACATTATGATCCAATGGTGTAAGTTAAAGTCAAAAAGTCAGTGGATCTAGATCAAGGGCTCACATTCATTCCTACATCATGATGTGATGGTATGATTGAGGTCAATAGGGTTAGTGTATCTTAGGGACAAGAAAGAGGTTTATAAGTGGTATAAGTGCATTAGATTCCTAGGAAAATAAATGGTCTATTTACATATCATACAAAACAAATCAATGAGTGAGGTTCAAAGTCAAAAGACTAAGGGACCTTTGACAAGAGGTCAAACATGTGACCAGGGTCAAACCAAGTCAAGCAGGTCTTGTATGAATCATCACGTTTCCATTAGAACCTTTTTGAATGACATTAAAGGGCCATAATGATGTAGTTAGGTATAAAAAACATAGAGGGTTGCCATTAAAGCTAAATATAGACCTATAGTTTGAAGGTTCATGGCACATAGGGTTCATTCTATGACTATGTTCACCATTATTTAAAGGAAACCTATATATAATGAGCTCTTAGTTTCTATGGATGCTTAAAATTAAAAAATAGGTCTTTTAGACCTAATGAAGATCAAAATTAAATCTATGCATCTATAGGTCTACATCGATATATGTGTCTATAAAATAACTAATAAAGGAGATTGGTTTTCCATCTATAGAAAAGATCTAGGTCTAAATTTGATTAAGGATAGATGTTTAAAAACATAAAGAGGTTCCTCATCCCTCAACATGGCCATATCTTTGGCAAGCATCCATCTAAAATATATAGGGCCATGATTCTTTCAGATCTATGAGAATGAAAGTTTTGTCTTCAATGGGAGATGGTGTGAAAGATCAAATAAAATGATTTGGTGGATAGGACTTATACCTAAGATCATTCAATTCATCCTGAAAGCCTATGGGAGATTTTCCACTTGGTAAGATGTGAGTAGTGTCTTGATTGATCAAGAGGGTAGCAGAGCATTCAAGTAAAATGTGGCAGCTTAAGTTTTAATTAATTATCTAAGATGGTGTGTTCCCTCTCTAATGATGTGTTCCCATATTATTTCTCTCTCTTCCTTCTCCTATATCTCCCATTTTCTTTCCCATTAAAAGGGTTCTTAGATTTTAGAGTTTTTTTCATCTTTCTGGGAGACAAAGATACTCATTAAGACTCTTTCAAAAGGGTGCTAATTTTATAAGGCTAAACCTTATCAAAACATTTTAATAACTACCTCTTGAAGTAATAAGATTGACTGTTTTCCTATCTCTTTCCTTTTATTAGTGATTAGTATGCTTGTACATGATGAATTCATGAAGGATAATATTTCTAGTTCATTGTCCTTCTACTTACCTTGTTTAAGGTGTTTTCAAGCTATTACAGGTCTGTATTAGTGTTTTATCCAAAAATCTTCCATGAAAAAAATATGTAATTAATGATATTGTTAAGTTGTGTGAGCTATTATTTTTTTATGTTGATCTAGTGTGGGTTCAGGCTTATGTGAGTGTCCATTTATGTTTGGTGCATCACCCTGGTTAACTTTCTTAGGAGCCCTTATCCCCCTTCTACCCATTTTATCAATGATGTGCATTATTTTAGGTGAGCATCAAGAGGAAGCTAACCTTTACCAGAGGTTCAACCACACCATAGGTCACCTATAGCCTAGGGTTGTCCAAATATTATGGATCAAATAGAAAGGGCCTAAAGAACCCTCTCCATGGGTGCAGATTGAATCCATAACAACTACTACACTAAGTGTGTCAAAACCAATTATAGGTTATTACCATAATGATAATCAAGAATTCATTATGCTACTATATCATTTAACAATGAGACCCAACTATCAATCTATGATAAAAATCCAAATATACCAAAAGGTTCGAATTCAAATTTTGATAGTAAGATTTCACATATGGTGTCACATTCTATATTATAACTTGTATTTCACATTATAGGAAGATCCCTATCTATACATAATTTTATCATGCCAAAATCAAATCATAACTAAACCAAAATCCAATGATTTTAATTACAATTATGTCTACAAATCATGGTACATAAAAGCATTATAACAACCTATTGTAAAAAGGAAATAAAAACATGTAATAGAACATTACCAATCATAAAATACCATCCACTAAGTCATCCAATAATGGAATAGTAGGATCAAAATAGATGAACCCTCTTAACCAAACTTATGAGCCCAACCATTAGTATCCCTTACCACCCCAACCATCAGTTAAATAGTGGTTTCTACAAATGGGGTCAAAGAGGAAGTTTTGAGCAAGTTGGATATTGAAAAAATGGACATCACATCACAAAAACATACAATCAACACAAAGCATATGAACCATCAAGTGTACACTCTATGTAATCAAAAGGTAGGTTATAAAACACTGCTTATAACTTAATGGTTTTACTCAACCAAGTCAAAGGACCAACAATAAAAATAGACAAGTAGGATAATAAGGAAACTAAGTTGTACCATAATCCCAAGGAAACAATCCAAACAATAATAAAATAAAAACCCAAAATTGACTTGATAATTTAAAATAGTTCAATAATGGCAATGGTGACTCAATCAGGCATACAACTAATGAATAATTTGGTGCCAATAATCAATATAAGGGCTTCAAGGGATCATCATGAGGTCTCCCAATCTCATATAATCACCTAATATTAAAACTTAGGTCTAGGAGAGTTAAAGGATTAAAAAAACTTTATAATTAGGTTTAATTAAAATTTTGAAACCCTCCTTATTAAATGAGGATCTAATAGGTTTTTTATCTGATTCTCAAAGTTTGACAATACCTCAACATATAGGAATTTTGTTAAAGCCTAATGGAATTTACTCATTTTAATTAGCATATAGAACTCCCAATCAAAGCCACACAAAAACAATTTTAACCCAGGTCAATGTATGTTAGGATTTATTATTATCATTTTGTTAAGGGAGATGGACTAGTCAATTTGTCTTTATCAAAAATGGATTCAACATAAAATAATTAGACTTGGTTTAATTGTCAATCCAACATATTGTGATGGACATATCATACCATATAATATAGTTTGAAGCTGGTTCATGGGTAAGGTTAACTAAAATTTCAATTCAAGGGAAATGTAATAGTATATAATAGGAGCTTAGTAAAATTAGATGGTGGTGTTAGAGATGAGAATGGGTGGAAAATGGGAAATGGGTTAAGAAAAATGAATAAAATTAAAGGATAGGTGGATAAGAAATTGAAGAGATAAGTTATGTGTTAATCATCTTGTTATAAGAGATTAACAAGTTGAATAGGTGATTAAAAGAGATCGACAAACCAAAAAGTGGTGAGGTGGTGAATAAATATGGGAACACAATGAACGGGAATGAGATGAAAATAAGGGATGAAGATAAAGGATGATAAGAAGGAAAAGGAAGAATTGAAGCAGGGATATAAAGCATAGACACTCACACATATGCAAAAGATAAGTGAGCACTGAGATGGAAAGAGGAAAAGGGGAAGGAAAAGTGCAAAAGGCTAGAACTAATAAGAAGAAAAAGGAAATTATGTAAGGATTTTCAAAGGATAAAAACCTAGTTAGAAGCTAGTTATGGAGGAAAAAAATGGAAAAGGTGGGAAGAGTCGAAAATCAATAAAGAGTAGTGGCACACATAAAAAAAATAGGATTATAGAAGAAACAAAAGAAATATAAATCATGCAAGATTGAAAATATGGAAAAGTAGAAAACAAGAACTAAGAATTGGAATAAAGGTGGTTTCGAAGCAATGTAAGATCAATAAGAAAGTGGTATAAAAGAAGAGAAGGAGGTAAAAGTGTCCATTGGTGTGCAAGGGAATATGATGATGTGGAATTAGTGAGGAAAAGAGAGTGAGGAAGAGGTTATGATAGGTTGCCAAGGGCAAGGGGAAATGATGAGGATGGTAGAATAAGATAAAGGGGATAAAGGGCAAGGTTAGTAAGAAGTGGAAAGAGAGACAAAAACATGAAAATTGGGTGGGGGAGTGAGCCATGAAACATGCACAAGTAAAGGTGATGGGGAGGCCAACAAAGTAGAGTAGGTGGCAGCTTTATGAGAGATAAGAGGGGCCAAAGAGGAAGGTTGTTAATATTTGTGTTAAAATAAATTTACAAGCTAGAAAATTGGTTAAAAAGATTGACAAGTTGAAGGGAGGGAGGTGGTGAAGAGATAGGTAAAGAAGTGGAGGAAAATATATTAGGTGAGAAGGGCAAATAAAATAAAGGATGTATTTGAGCTGACCTCAGTAACTGAGCACTACCTATATAGTCCAAAAAGACCTCAAGCCAAGGTAGTTCTAGTAGTAATAGGGGAAAAACAAAGAGTAATTATTAGATGATGTTAAAATACAAGGATGATAAGAAGAATCAAAATATTCCCTAACATAAGATGCCCTAAGTAAGAAGGCACTATTAGAAATAGAAATTAATGAGAATAAAAAGGGGAAGGTAATTAGTTGTTAGTGGTCTAACTATCCTTAGAAGTTAAGAAACACCTACATAGTTCATGTACAATAGGCCAATGTAGTTCAATAAGGGTTGGGTGAGTGGTGTTAAAATTGGTTTCCCCAATTTGATGGACCACATGGTTCTATTTTGTTAAAGGTTTGCAAAGAGAGTGTATGAGTTGAAGGCAAGTTGAGGTTGCAGAAAAAGGTATCCCTAGAAGGTGGGTTGATTAACATTAATGATATTCTAATTTCATTTATGGTTTATATGGATGATAGTGGTGGCACATAAGTAGGTTAGATGACCATACTAGATGTGGAAAAAGACATGAAAAATCATGAGACATAGGTCCAATAGAATACATGACTCAATGAGGTGTAATGCCTATTTGTTGACAAGGACAAAGTAAAATAAAACTCAAATTTGGATTGACTTAAGGAACATAAGCCTTTTGAATGCTTTGCATTAGCAGGTGTTGGTTGATAAAACAAGTTTATTGATCATAGTATGCTAAGTTAGCTCAAAATCCCTTGATTTATAGATAGTATAAAGGGAAATGGGTGATGGGTGGTATGAAGGATAAAGGGTAATGTGTATGGTAACCTTATGTGGGTAATTTTTCCCCTTCTATGGGTAACCTAAGAATGATAATAGACAAGTCCATGTCATATGATATATATATACTAATCAATGTGGGAAATCTACATGTGTAATCCAATTATGGCTTCCAACTTATTATGCTATTTGAGAGCCAATTACGGCATTATATTGCATTGTGGTAGTGGGTCTTTTGCTTTATTGTTGTATATGGGACATTTATTGATGTAGGAAGCTTCCAAGAAATTGATCTATTTTTGACAAATATAACGTAGCCATCCTTCAAGGGAGTGGTCTAAGTTTATTGGCTTTGTTTAATGCTCTTGATAACTGTCCTTCAAGGGAGTAGTCTACCTTATATTTAACAATTGTTTATTTTTTTTGGGCAGTTACCCTTCAAGGGAGTAGTCTATAATGCTTAAGATATTGACCCCAGTAATGTTTTTGTATCCAATTTGCTTTTGGATGCAATGTTTTTAGACATAGACAAGTCTAATTAGGTTTAGAGGTTTTTAATTATGAGGGCAAAACTTTAACACAAGAAGTTTAATGATATATGGAAAGGTGCGGTTTTGAGAGAAAATGACCATAGGATTCCATCTTTTTAGAGATGAAAAGTATCCATGAGAACCATGCCTTGGGTAGAGCCATGGTACCCATATTTAGGAGTAGGTGATGATTGTGATAGTTAATCACATGGTTCTATGTTGTAATCAATTGTCTTTAAAAGGAGAGGAAGAAGATGGGTGAAGGTTAAAATATCATAATCAAGGGATGAGCTTAAGTTAGACAAAAAGTGAGCTTTATCCTTCTTTAATAGAAGAATGGTCATAGATGTAAAGCATTAAGAGGCTCAAGTTCTGGGTTGCCTTTGAGAGAGGATAAATGATAAGCTCATGATCCATACTTATGGGTTATGTTGTAATGTCCAACCAATTGGAAGCAAACTTACCTCATTTACTTTTCTCCATACTGGTCACATGTTCATTTTCCTTGAGGATGAGGTCTCTGATATTAAAGTCTCACACTTTCAGGTGATTGTTATAAGCGTGTTTGATACTTTCTTAATAGATATGGAGGTGGTTAAGCACTATGAGGTGATGTTCATCAAGTATCTCAAGCTAAGCTAAATGGTGTTGATGATAATATTATTTAAAAATAAGATCTTACAAAGATATGTGAAGAGAGGGAATTTGGACTTCAAGAGGCAAGACTACCTCTACTTCAAAGACTAAAGAGAAAGAGGTAGCACCTGTAGAGGTTTGAATGTTAGTGTGATAGGCCCATAAAGTGAATGGGATGTGTAAGTGTCAATACTAACCTAAATCACTAACAACTTTGGTTAGCATTGTGTTAAGTATTTTATTTGAGGCTTCCACTTGTCCATTTTATTATAGATGGTAAGGTGAGGAAAAGCTTAAGTTGATGTCAAATGCATCACATAGACCTTGGAATTTCTTATTTTTAAAATATTTTCCATTATCAGTGATGTTCTGATGAGGAAAACCAAAGCGACAGATCATATGATGGTTGATGAAGCTGATAATCTTATCTACTTTGATTAAGAGAAAAGGAATAACTTCTACCCACTTGGTGAAATATTTGGTGGTTGTGATGATGGAGCTATGCCATTGAAAATAATGGGGGTTGATTTTCCCAATGAGCTTGAGACCCCATTATGAGAAAGGCCAAAATTACTTAGATACTTAGAGGTCATTGGCTAGAGCATGATGTAAGTTAGGATGTTGTTGAGATTTAACACACTTTTTTTACATAATCACAACAATCTTGGTTGAGTGTGGGCTAATAATAGCCAAGATAAAGGATATGTTTAATGACTACTAGACCACTAAATTTTCCCCCATAGATCCCATCATGCATTTATCTGATGGCATAGGAAGATTCATGGTTGGGTAGGAAATGAATAAGGAGACCATCAAAACCATATTTTTAAAGGATTCCCCCTAGTATGGTGTAATGAGAGGTACTTTGAATAAAGGTTCTTCGAGCATTCTTAGAGAGGTTGGGAGGAATGATGCCTTGTAATTAAATTACTTAGATATTCATATAGAATGATTTTATATTACATAGAGTAAGTAGACATGAGAGATTACATAGTGATAATTAATAGTAGAATAGAATATTGGATAATATAGCAAAGCCACTTCAAGGGGGAAACCTTCACATCAATGCACTAATAGTAGAATACTTAACATAATGAATAAATACTAACCACTACCTCTTATATATAGTCTTCTTAGCTAGGTTATTCCATAGTCTGACCTATCTAAGAACATAGAGAAATGTAATAAGTAAATAAAATAAGTATGTAAGCCACAAGTCAACCACACATATCCCTAGACACACCAATGGTCAAGGGCATAACAAGCCCCTCCCCTTTAAAACAACATTGTCCTCAATGTTATGGAAACTATAGATATTGCTGCATGAATGCTTCATCCTCCTAAATGGCATCTTCACATGGAAAATTCTTTCATTTGATCAGGTACTTTTTAATTTCTCTAAAACATAGCTATTTGGTGCACCTTTGAAGGATCACCTTAGGATCAAGAACAACTCTACCTTCCTCATCCAATTCTGGTAATTCTATTTGAATGGTAACACTATGTCCAATGACTTTATTTAGGCATGATACATGAAATATTGGATGTATTCGAGTGGATGAAGGAAACTCTAACTTGTAGGTCACACTACCAACTTTATGCAAGATCTGATCAGGCCCATAATACTTAGGGGACAACTTATTATCCTTTTTTTGTTACTTTAATGACATTTATTTATATGGATGAAATTGAAAAAATACCTAATCACCAATGTCAAAATGCCTCTCTCTTCTATTTTGATTTTCCTATTGCTTCATATGATTCTAGGCCATAGCTAAATTTTCATGCAAACTTGCAAGGACCTCCTAATGATGGTGAATATATTATTCAACCACATGAAACTTAGGATGGACCTTCAAGGTTAAAGTGATGTATGGATGGTGGTATCCATATAGGGCCACAAAAGGAGACATTTTGGAATAACTATGAATATAAGTATTATACCACCATTCAGCAAGTGGCAGCCAATGAACCCATTTTTCCTATTTATCAAAAACAAAACAATGGAGATATCCTTATAGACATTTATTGACTACCTTAGTTTGTCCATCATATTGAGGATTATAAGATGAAATATGAGCCAATTTGTTACCCAAACATGTAAATAACTCAGTCCAAAAATTAATAGTAAAAATGGGATATTTATTTTTGATAATAATCTTAGGGGTCCCATGCAGTTTCTAATCTATATTGATAAAATTAGCAGCTACTATACAAGTAATAAATGGTTGGGATAATGAAAAAAATGAGAATACTTAATGAGATGATCTACAACAACCATGATAACATTTTGACCATCAAATCTTGGTAACCCTATAATGAAATCCATATATACCTCTTCCCAATGCTGGCTAGGGATGGATAAAGTCTGTAAAAGACTTTGGGTTTTGATGGTTTCACCTTTATGTTGTTGATATATCATACATTTAACCACATATTTCTGGACATCTCCCTTGAGACCTTCCCAAAAAAAATCTTGGTTGATTCCATGATAGGTTTTCAAAAATATTAAATGAGACCCAATTGGAGTTGCATGAAGTTCTTGAAGGATTTTTTGTTTAAGAAGATAATTATTACATAGGTACAATCTATCTTTATACCATAATGCATTAATTATCCATGTGGATTTTTCAAATCCACCTAAACCTTACTATAAATTTTGAATAAAATCATGGTCAACACTATCATGTTCCCATTCTAATCATGCTTCCTCTAGCCAATCTACCTAAAAAATAGTTATGGCACATAGCAATGCCTCAACTGATTCATCTTTTTTGGATAGTGCATCTACCACCGCATTGTCCTTGCCTTTTTTTAGACTATTTAAAAATCATAGCTTAACATCATAGTTACCCATTTCTATTATTCTTCAGATGAAAGCCTTTTTTCTAAAAAATATTTGAGACTATCATGATTAGTCTTTACCTAAAAGTGATGACCCATTAAATAAGGTCTACATTATTTGACTGCATGCAAAATGGCCATCATTTCCTTTTCATAGATGAGATTGTGCTGATTTTTACCCTTTAGTTGATGGCTTTCAAATGCAAGTGGTCTACCTTATTACATGATTATAATACCCATACCATACCTAGATGCATCACATTCAACCATAAAAGTCTTAGAAAAATTAGGAGTGGCCAATACTAGAGTAGTGTGCATAACCAATTTAAATTATTCAAATACATGGGTAGTTACATGAGTCCACTAAAAGGAGTCTTTCTTTAACAAATAAGTGAGTGGGGCTGCAATACTACCATACTTTTTGACAAACCTATGATAGTAACCAGTAAGCCCCAAAAATCCTTGGAGTTGTTTGAGTGTCTTAGGAATTGGCTAGTCCACCATTGCTTGGATTTTTTTAGGATCCAATTTCACTCCTTTATAAGACACTAGATGACCCAAATATTTAACCTCACTAACCCCAAAAGTACATTTGGAAGGTTTGGCATACAATTAATTTTGGTCCAAAATGGAGAGTACCTATTTTACATGTTACAAATGGTCTTCCCAATTTTTAATATAAATGAGGATATCATCAAATAATACTAGAACAAATTTCCTCAAAAATGGCTTAAAAATAGTATTAATCAAACTCTAAAAAGTAGATAGTGCATTTGTTAAACCAAAAGGCATAATCAAAAACTCATAATGACCCTCATGAGTCTTGAAAGAATTTTTGGGTATGTCTTCATCATGGATCCAGATTTGATGATACCTAGAACGTAGATCTAACTTGATAAAATAAAGACCACCATTCAATTCATATAGTAAATCATCAATGATAGGAATTGAAAACTTATATTTGATAGTGTACTTGTTGATTTCTATGTAGTCAGGACACATCCTCTAGGTGTCATCTTTCTTTCTCATCATGACAACTAGTGAAGAGTATTCACTTTGGCTATGGTGAATGATTATTGCATCTAACATATCTTATACCATCTTTTCAATTTCACTTTTTTGGGAATAGGGATACTTGTATGGCTTGATTTTGGGTGGTGTACTATCAAGAATAAGTGTGATAGCATGATCATGTGTGCAACCAGGTGGAAGTCCTTTTGGTATGTCTCCAAAAAAAATAGAATGAACATCAATTATTTGTTGCAGATCAAAAGCTGGAGATGGCTGGGTTGGTTGTATTTCCATTAAAAATAAGTGATTTATAAATCCCTTATCACCCTTATGAATAATATTTATCATTTGATGGGAGATAGAAAGTTGTGGAGATTTAGCCTTTAATCCCCTTAACTCAAATGTCCTTTCTTTAAAATGAAAATGCATGAATAACTCTTGAAAATTCATCTCAATAGTGCCCAAAGTGGTGAGCCACTAGAATTCCAGAATAATATTAGTTCCACCCAAGAAATTAACAAACATAGGAGAATATAATAAGTAGTCTCCCATGGCCAACTTAATACTATGACATTTTTTTAAGTAGTTGACAATACCACCATCTAGAATCATAACCTAAAATTTGAGAGCTATATAAATGAAATAGTTTAAATGAGTAGCCAACTTACTATGGATGAAGTTGTGTGTGCTCCTAGAATCAATCAAGATAGTGACCTTATGTTTCTTAAGGAAAACCATCACCTTAAGAGTTTGGGAAGTTCTAATACCTGAAAGGGAATAACAAGAAATAGTAGGCTAAGAGTCTTCATATTCCTCCTCAAGAAATTCTACATCCTCATTATGTACTTCTACATCATCTTCATCATCATTGACACCTTCAATGTAAAATAATTTCTTTTTAGCACAATGATGGTCTTTTCTCCATTTGTTGTCGCAACCATAACACAACCCTTTGACTTGCTTCTCCTCAATTTTTCATTTTGTTAATCTAGTGGGCTATGGAAATGATGGTGTGGGAAAGTTGTGATCATGACCAGTAGTGAAAGTTTTCCTTTCGAACATCTCTTTTTATTTTATCATGTGTGCCTTAGGGATAACTTCTCTTACAAATCTTGGGTTAAAAATTCAAACCTCAAATTGGATGTTATCTTTGAGGCTACCCAAAAATAGATCAGTAAAATTTTCCTCAATGATATCTTCCACCTATAAAGAGAGATTCTAAAATTGATGAATATAATCCTTCACAGTTCTTGTTTGACATAGTTTATCTAATTAGATGAAATAGTTATTAGAGACATTATTTTGATAAAGAGTTGACAACTCCTTAGTGAAAATATTCTAGGTAATAAGAGCAACATTATTTTTCTTTTGAGCACATAACCTATGATAGCAAATGAATTGCTCATATTCTAGATATAGGGATGCCAGTATCACCCTCTAAGATCGAGGGGTTTGATGTAGCTCAAATAAATTATCAATTTGGGTTATCCAAGTGACAGGATCCTTACCATCAAACTTATGCATATCCACTTTTGGCAACATCAATTTCATACCAGCATGAGTGTTGTTGAGAAGAGGATTTAAATGCTATAGTAGAGTTTTTTTGGGCTAAAAATGAGATGTAAGGATAGCCAATTATATAATGATATGCTAAAATTCATTGTGAACCCCATTAATCTCTTTGTACATCCCTTAAACATGAGCTTGGACTACAACAAAGTCATCATGCCTCACCAAATTCTTTATGTCTACTTGAAGCTAAGAAATCACTAGATCTAAAGTTCTAGAATCCATGTCATCGATAGGAGTATTAGGAGTTTATTACCTCCCTTTTATTCTTTAAGTACCCAGACCTACCATATACAAACCCTAGGAGGGTTTTGACCCAAAAAAAAGTGTACCAAGAAATGGTACCATTATGATCACCTTGTCAAGATGAATCCAATGACTACCTTTGTATACTAGGGTAAAATTTTTGGTACCAAGAAATTGAATCAATATAATATATAGGTGTGATCATCTCATTGAGACAAATCCAATGACAGTACTTGTGCAAGAGGAAAAAAATCCAAACTTTTTTTTTAATTTTTTTTTCAAAAAAGCATTTCGAGCAAGACTGCGCTGACAAAAAAAATTAATTATTCCTAGATTGTAAGTTATGTTTTTCCTCTCTTACTACTCCTAGAAGCCACGCCTTGCTAGATCCAAAAAAATTACCATAGAAAATTTACCCAAATTGAAGCTTTGATACCACTTGTAATGAAATTACTTAGATATTCACACAAAATGATTTTATATTATGCAGAATAAGCAAATATAAGATATCACATAGTGATAATTAAAATAAGAATAGAATACTAGATAATATAGAAAATCCACTTTGAGGGGGCAACCTCCACATCAATACACTAATAATAGAATACTTAACATAATGAATAAAGACTAACCATTACCTTATATATAGTCTATTTAGCCAAGGTTATTCCATAGGTTGACCTATCTAAGAACATAGAGAAATGTAAAAAGTAAATAAAAGAGTTGTGTAAGCAATAAGTCAACCACACCTATCCCTAGACACACTAATGGTTAAAGGTGTAACATGCCTAGGTTAAGGTAGTTGAAATTTTGGGCATACCAAATGTTGAATGGGGATTTTTCCACATTAAAAATGGTAGGGAGGTCAGATTGGTTATAAGAGGGTATGGTAAAATTATGAATGGTGACAAATATTTTAGAATTGGAAGGTTGAGAAGGGACTTAGGAAGTAAGGCAAGCCATTGTGTCAGTGAATTTATTAGTAGATCAGGGAATAGATTGGACCAAGTAACATTCAAATGATGCTAAGAATTTGTCAACGAAAGGTTTTTATTTTTATAATACATCATTATTACAATGATAAGAGCCATTAACCTGGTTGACCACAAGCTAGGAATCATCAAAGACATTGATTGTCTTAATTCCCACGGCTAGAGTGGTTTAGAGACCTATGACTAGGGCTTCATACTAATCCATATTGTTGGTTCATTCAAAATCAAGTTTAAAGGATAAAGGAAGGGGTTCAACATCAAAGGGGATAAGGATGATACCAACTTCCCCATAATGTTGACACTTTGACCCATTAAATAACATAGTCATTTGGTAGGTTATGTCCTCTTGAGAAATAGTAGTGATGGATTCATCTAGAAATTCAAGATGATTTTGGTGATCTATCAAAGGTGCTTCAGCTAATTAGTTGGAAATGATTTTCCCCTTAATTAAGTTTTATTTAAGTAACTCAAGATTAAATGTTGTTAAGAACATAAGCTACTTAGCCATATGCAAGTTTTGGTATGGCTTGGAATGCATGTACTTGAGTGGATAAATGTTGGTTATAAAATAGGTTTTATGGTTAAGAAGGTAGTGGTAGAGTTTGGTGGAAACAAAAGACAAGGCTAAGCAAAGTTTCTTGGTATGGGTATATAGAATCTCATATTATACAAACATGTGACTAATGTAGTACATCACTTGTTCTCTATGTTATTCATCTCGGTGAGCCAACATTGCCCCTAGGGAATGGTTAGTGGTAGAGATATATAGGTAAAAGGGGTGGGTATCCTTAGGATGGGTGAGGATAGGTGGTGATAAAAGGTATTATTTGAGTGATTCAAATGCCTTTTGATAATCACTATTCCATTTAAAAGAGACATCCTTCTTTAGAAGGTGATGGAAAGGTTGACACCGGTCTAAAAATTAGGAAATAAAAAGGTAAATGGATTGAATCTTTCCTTGTAGGCTACATAGTTGATTAAGGTTGGTAGGAGGAGGCATATCCAAGATTGCTTTGACCTTGGTAGGGTCTACTTTAATTCCTTGAAATGAGATGATAAAGCCAAGAAGTTTTCCTAAAAGGACCCTAAAAACACATTTATTAGGGTTGAGTCTGACATGAAAATGGATTAGGCATTCGATGATAATACTAAAAACTTTCAAATTATCTATACAAGATTTGGATTTTCCCAAGAGATCATTTACATAGTCCTTTATGATGGTTTGGATGAGGTCATGGAAGATATAGGTCATGGCTTGATGGTAGGTTACACCAACATTCTTTAACCTAAAAGGCATGACTCCTAGCAAAAAATTCCCCAAGGGATGGTAAAGGTGATTTTATGCTGATATTTTGGAGTAATCAAGATCTAATTATAACCTAAAAACCTATCTATGAGAGATAACATATTATGGTCAGCTATAAGATCAACAAGATAGTCAATACTAGGTAGAGGAAAGTCATATTTGGGTTAGGTGAGGTTAAGGTCACAAAAGTCCATGTAAATGTATAGACCCCCAATGGCTTTAGTGATGGTATAATATTTGAGGCCTATTAAGGGTATTTAATGGGTTGAATGAAGTTTTTAGATAGGATATGTTGAAGTTATTCTTTGATGAGAAGGGCTATGTGAGGATGTATGCATCAAAGTTTCTATTTAATAAGCATGGCATCATAATGAATGACTATGTTATGGGTAGCAATGGTGGGGTTAATCCCAAGCATATCATTGTAAGACCAATTGAAGGATATGCTATGTTATTAGAGGAAAGAGGATAAGTCTTTTAAGTTCTTTGACATCCAGTGATTGGCCTAATTTGATAACATAGGGTTGTTTGGAGTACCCAAGTTGATATCTATGGTGGTTTCATCCAACATGGTCAAGGAGTCAAGAGGAAGGGATTTATGGATTAAAGATTCTAGGGTACCAAGTTAGGTGATAATAGAATCATCATCTTGATGATGGATGGTGTTGATGGTAGGAGAATCATTTTATACCATTTTGACATGAATGAGAGGAAGTGTTTTGGTTTAGCCATCCTTTTGATAGGTCATAGGTCCCAAACTAGTAGTATTGACTTCAAAAAATTAGGAGGAATGATTCAAAATCCTCAAAATTTTAATGAGGTTGGGTTGGAGAGGAGGGATGTTTTCCTTGATGGTGTTAATAGGTTTGGATCAATTGGTGGGTTCTTTAGGTGGCACAAACCCAAGGCCAAATGACTCATGAGTTTTTTGGGTTTTGATTGAAGGTAACTCATGAGGTCCTTTTTCATATTGGACAAGGCCAAATCATTTCAAGGCATATCTATGAAGATATAATTTAGTGAATGTTGGTTTTTCAAGGTAGGAAAATTTAGAGGTGAATGGTCAGATGGAAGAGGTAGTGGTGGAAGTAAGAAGTGGTTGATCAAGTGCCCCATAGATGAATTTTGTTTACTGGTTAGGGGGACCAAAGGGGATGATGGTTTTGATGTTAAGGTCATAAGAAGGGTCATTTTTGAGGTTCCCATATTATTTAGGAGTAGGGAAATCATTAAACACTATAATGTGATACTCCCCTAATGAGAATAGTTAGAACATAGATCCCAAGGGCTCCTCTATGGGGATCTTTGAAGAAGGGATGGATGAGCTAATTTATGTTTCATTAATGGTTGGTAGTTTAGGTGTAACTACTAAAGGTGTATTGGATGGTTATATAAGGACATCATTAGGGTGATAGGTCATGTTTCATGTTGATAAAGGATTTGGGTCTACTTGGATATTGATGACCTGACCCTCATACTCAAACTTAATGCATTGATGGAGAATAAAGGGAACACATTACATGGAGCAAATCCAAGGTCATCCTAATAAGATGTTTTATTATAATTCTCCTCCTACCACATATAATATTTGAGGGAGTGTGTGGGGTCTAACAAGGATATGAAGGATGATGGTTCCCAAAGTGGCCATAGTGTCATTAAAGGATCAAAGGACCACTATATATTTTGACATGATATTATTTGATAAGCTAAGTTAGTCATAATAATAGGAGGATATGATTTTAATTCTATCTCCCCCATTAATCACTACCCTTTTGACATGGTTTTGGTTGATGTAAGTACTAATAAAGAGTGGAGGATTTGGGTCCTCAGGGTGGAAGGAAGGTATTTCTAAATTCTCAAAGGTGAAAAGGTTAGAAGTTTGAAGTGCACCAATAAATGTAACTAGAGTTTGGGGGTCATTAGGTTAGACCTTGATGGATTTTAAGGCCTTTATGAGTGCTTTGTGCTGATGGGGAGAAATAAAAACTATACAATATCATTTTTACTGAGGTCTAGTGAAGCTACTTGAGGATAACTTTTTTGATAGATATAACATATGGGTTGGATTGTGGAGGGTTAGATTGGGGGGAACCTAAGATAGACACCTTAGGTATGCTTGAAGATGGATATAGTTAGGTGTGGTTTGATTGGGAGTTTTAAGAGGGATAATTCTAAGGAATGGACACCTTATCCTTCCCTTTACCCTCCTATTGTGATCTAGTGACCACATTGATAGTATGGATAGCAGGAGAAGGTGAGGTAGTAGAGTGATTAGACTCATATTCATTCTTAGGTGAGAGTGGGGGAGTGGGTAAGTGTTAGGTAGGTATGGTTATTACTTGGGTTGGTATGGGTGACATAAGAGGGTTGTCTGTTAATAGATCATCCTCATCAGAAAGGTGGTGGATGAGAGTTTGGAGACATTTGTAATTATTCATATCATGGAAAGATGTCTTATGGTATAAAAAAATCAAATTTTTATTGAGCCATGATGATTTGGGACGTGAAGTGTCAAAAGGTTTAATAGGTGGTAAGTTTAAGGAAGATTTTTAGAATAACCATTAGAGAATGGTTAAGTAAGACTTAGGTAAAGGTATAGTGGTTTTTGTTTTGGGTGTTAAGGTAGAAGGTTGTTTAGAATTAGGTTTGGTGATAGGTGTATTAGGTAAGGTGGTATGTTTTTTTGATGGTTTTGGTTTAGACAAGACGTTTGATGAGCTAGAGGTGGAGGATAGTAAGGTAGGTAACCTAGGTACTACTGGTGTAGTAAAAAGGGGTGGATTAGGAAGTAAGTGTGAAGGTGTAACCAACAGAGGTGGTGGGGTTTTGGTAAAAATAATGGGCTTCATGCTCAAGGTAGAGGTATGAGGACCCAAAATGAAGGGAAAGGTTGAGGGAGTTAAAATTCAAGGCTTTGGGCCTTTTGGGAAGTTTTACCTCTTTAGTTGTTTTGGTTGTTGGTTTTGAAGGGGGTTTGGTTACTTAGGTCTTGATTGGATTAGGTGGTTGAGGGTTGGTTAATTTGGCAAGGGTTTTGGTTGGTTGGGTGGAGGCTTTGGTTGGTTGGTTATTAGAGGTGCTAGGTTGTTCCACCAAGTAAGGGGTTAGAGGTTCTATTTTGGTAACATACGAGAGACCTAATTATTTCTAAAAGGTGCTTTGATACATATCAAAGTTGGGGACAAATTCCAATTTTTGCACTAGCTTTGAAAAAGGTTTGATTCCCTAAATGGTGGATCTAAAAGATAATCTAATAGGTAGAGACATAGGTATGATAACCTTATCCTCTTACCCAATCAAAGGATTCAAGGTTTGGATAGAAGTCTCTTCTATGGGAGGAGTAGACAAGGGCATTTCTTTCTCAAGAATGATTTCTGTGGAAGGGGAGAGTTGCATGGTAATTGGTGAGGAAGGTAAGATAGGTGTGTGGTTAGGTGTGTCGATCAAAAGGGAAGTTGGTAATTTTGCCACCTTAATGAATGAGGAAGGAGGAAGATGTACTTATTTTGTTTGGGTTTCCAAAATGGTAAAAGGTAACTCTTCTACTTCAATAAGTAGAAAGGGGTTGGTAGAGTGGTGACTGAATTCTTGATCAGTGTGTCAAGAAACATGTTAGTGGTATGGATATCAGGAGAGCATTCGATGTTGTTACTCTCATTATTAGTAAGAGTGTGGTTTGGAAAAGGTTACCTAAATATGTCAAGGGCTTGGTTGGGTGGTGCATTAGGGTTGTCTAATGTAAGATTACCCTTATCAATGAGGGATTGAATAAGGTATTTAAATTTATTTCATCTATTGATATCATATCCTATGACTCAGTGAAAATCACAATGGTCGTTCTCATTATACCAACTTGGCATGAGGTGAGAAGCATAAAATTGTTGGGGTGGTTTAAATGGTGGATGTTGGATGATATTAGAATTTAATAACTTTTAAAAAATAGAATCATAGGGCTTCCTAAGTGGAGTTAATTATTTTTTATTGCTCCAAGTTTAGTTCCTTGGGTTTTGGTTTGAAGAATAGAGGAGTTGGAGGTTTGGTTCCTTGGGTTTTTTTAGTTATTAGATGGTGGAGGTGTGTCTTTGAGGACAATAACATTTGTGTTTAATTTGTTCTTGGTGTTGGTATTGGATTGGTTGCTTGATTTGGAGGAAGAAGCCTCATTGGTTTTATAGGTTGAGTTCTTGTTTTTGAGTTTAAGTTTTCCTTCATCAATGGTTCAATTCTATAGTTTAAGAGCCATGGTAAAAGCTTCATCAAAGGTCTAAAATCTTTGGACACATAATGTAGATGAGATATGTTTGGAAAATTCCCAAGAAAATATCTCTATAAGTTCATGTTAAGGCAAGGAAAAGGAAAGTTGGCTAATTAGGCTCCTCTAATAAGCCACAAAATTGATAATGAACTCATCCTCAAATTTCCAGATCGAGTAGAGGTTGGTGATAGAAACTTTATTAGATATATTAATAAAAAATTGATCCAAGAAGTTTTGGACTAGTTGGGTGAAGGAGAAGATCGAATGTATGGTTAAGAAACTATACCAATCTAAGGTTGGGCCAGCTAGAAACATCAAGAAAGTGTAGAGAAGAAGGGACTCATCATAGGCAATGAGATAAAAATAATGCCTAAATGTGATAAGGTGTTGTTGGGGATCCTCTTTTCTTTTAAATTTATATAACTTGGGGATTTCCCATTGGGGAGGATGTCGCTTAATGAGTATGGATGGGTGGATGGGCTCACTACAAATTTGGTTATAAGATAAGATATTCTAAGCACCTGAGATGGATGAATCTAAGGTGGTCATCTTGTCCATGATAATATTCATGAATTCTACTCGGGGTTGAGCACCCAGGAGGTTATAAGATGCATATTGAGGTGGTGGTTGAGAAACATGTTGATAATGGGTGTAAGGTTAAGAGGTTACCACATATTGGTATGTGGATGCCAATGGTTGGGTAGAAGATATATATTAGTATGTGGATATAAATGGTTGGGTGGATTTGGGTTGTTTGGTAGTGGGCATATGCCCTTATGGGTTATTGAGATAACTAAAGGTTGCTTGTTGGGTAGGAGTAGTAGTTGGGTTATTGGTCGATGGAAAGGTGGTGACCTTTATACTAATCCGTGGTAATATGGAGGGTATGGATACTGAAAGGCTTTGAAGTGGAATAGTATTTTATATATTGGAGGTAACTAGAGGGATATGGGTAGTGTTAAAGGTAGGCACTCCTATTGTGGAGTGATTGGTAGGAGGTATAAGGGTAGTGGTAGTTTGAATTGGTTGATTTTGAATGTTAACCTCAAGGGGATTATTGGTCAATGATAAGGCTTAGGTAACTAAAGGTTGAGTAGTATCCATGGTAGTGGAGGTATCCTCCATGAGGTAGAGAAGCATGCCATAAGGTAGATCTATATGTGGGGTCAAAACCAGGATTTAGTAAGACATATTTATAAGGTAATGTTGTAAGGTTGTATGATTGTTGTTTATGAAAGTGGTAAAATATATATCTCTTGGGACTACCTAAATAAGACTTCCTGGAGAGTGAGGGGAGTCTGAGGGTTTAGAAACATGTTCCATGGATGCAGAGGTGGAAGATTTTGGTTGATTTGGTGGTGAGCTTTGTTCCTCAAGGTCCCTTCACTTGAGTAAGAACCATATGAGAAAATAGGAAAGGAATGATACATTCTCACACCTCAAAAAAAGAGCAATCAAAAAATATTCAAGGCAAATAATACATTCACTAAGAGTGTGTTAAACCTTAAAGTTTTAATTATCTCTCTTTTGGCTTATGCCTTAGAAAAGTGTGAAAAGGAAATTGGTTTGAATAGGTCCTAAAAAGGTAGTCTATGTTTGGTTTTAGGTTTCATTTAAGTGATAAAAAATAAGTCTATATTAGATCAAGTGCATCACCTAATACTTGGGTCTTTATCCCCTTACATCACTTTACCATAGCCATTATGGGTGCTTATCTGATATACCAATTACCAAAACATATACTCAGCCATAGAACTGAGTTGCTTATCCCTTTAGTGATTAAATCCAAGTATAATAATTGGGAAAGGGTAAGATGATCTGCTAGGTGATGAAATATTAGTTAGGCCTTATCTCAAATGTGTTTGATGTTTATTTTAGTGTAAGTGCTTTGATTTGTGTAACATTTGTGCACTATAGTTTATTTTCTATGCTTAAATTAAACTAGATGAGATAATTAAACAAGCAATCAAACTATGTATGCAAGTTAATTTTAATCCCAAAGGAATTTTTTTTTGTTCTTTTAAATGAAAACAAAACAACTAAAATGCATCTAAATGGAACATGAAAATCCAATCCTAATCCTAAGATGAATGTTCTTTTTTATTTTCTCTTTTAGAAATGTAATGAAATAAAATTTAACTTTTTCTAAAAAAAAAAAAGACTAAAACTTACATTTTTTTTTCAAAATAAATAAAGAAAAATTATTATTATTAGTTTTTAATAATTCAACTAAAAATGCAAGAAAGTATGCAACTTAAGAATGTAACTAAAAATGCAAGAAATAACACTTAATGTGTAAAGAACATAACTAAATTAATTTTTCACTAATACAACTAAATGAAATTTTAACTAATTAAACTAAATAAAATTTTCACTAATATAATTCTAAATTTCCTAAAATAACTAATGAACCCAATAAAACTCAAGGGTCCCACCGGCCGTGCTAAAATGTTTTTATCTAATTTCTGCTTATCTTAGTGTGTAAATAAAGAAACCATGTTACAAGTTTGTAGAGGAATACCTATTGAATGTGCATGTGTTGAATCTAGATGATTATGGAGAAATCTTCTTTGGATATGGAAGAATACCTGAAAATAAGAAAACACTACCACAAAACTTATTTTTTAGACAAGTAGATGGGTGGATTGCCTAGTGAGCTATAACCTAGAAGCAAAAGATTTCTAGGAGGTTGTCAATCCACCTACTTAAAAAAGTTAAGTTGGTAAATAAAAATAAGGATACATGTATCTAAAATATAAAACTAAAATTAAATATAGAAAACAACAACAAATTAATTAATAAAATTAAATTCTTTTCTAATATGACTAAAATAAAGCAATTAGTTTGATTAACACTAATGCTAAAAATTGGCCAAGGGTCATGGTTTTGGCTTGGTAATTTGACAAGAGTCAAAAGGATATTTTGGTTGGGGTTGGTAAATAGACAAATTTTTAAATGGGTAATGGGGATAAATTTTGAGATGATAAGAAGGAAAAGGAGTAGAAAGGGGTGAATGAAATATGGAAAAGGGGAAATGGGTAAATGGTGAAGGGGATAAAAATGATAAAGGGCTAAAAGGGAAGATGGTAAAGAAAATGTAAAGGGGTTATAGTCAAGAAAGAAGAGGATAAAGGATGGGTTTTAGAATTAAATAAATAAGAGGCCAAAGGGGGATAGAAAGGAAGAAATTGGAATTTCAAAACAACACAAATTACCTTAAGATGGAAGATGGTTGTTTATGTTGATGTTGATGTTTTTGAAGAAGCCTTGAAACAATTTGGGAAGAGTTTTGCTGATTTGACCTTCTCTCCTCCAAGATGATAACCTCCTTCAAACCTGGAAAACCTGTAACAAGAATGCTTCTACCAAAGACCAACTTAACCATGGGTGAAGGAAAATGGGGTACTTATAGCATTTGTTGTCAAGAAACATGCCAAAGAAGTGGAATAGTGAAGTGTGGTGTCATTTTATAAGTGGTCTCATAAGTGGTAATGGAAGATAATGGGGTGAGATTCCCACTTTGTTAATAGGTTTCTCATTTGGTTGGTTTGTCTCCCAACTTTATAAAGAGTCCAAAATGGAGTGGAAATCATGTGCATGGGCTCATATGGGTCCAAAATATTTTCCACCACTCTAATTTGTCTTTTGTCTAAGTACCCCATGAATTTTGGAACTGTTATCCATATGGGTGCATGGGTGAATCAAATGATAAGGGTGGTGGGATTTCCACTTTGGTTGGTTTGTCTCCCAACTTGTTAAATAGTCCAAAATGGGGTGAGAATCATGCACATGGGCTCATATGGGTCCAAAATACTTTCCACCACCTAGTTTGTCTTTTGGCTAAGTTCCCCATGAATTTTGTCACCATTCTCCATGTGGGTGCATGGGTGAATCAAATGATAAGGGTGGTGGGATTCCCACTTTGGTTGGTTTGTCTCCTAAGTTGTTAAAGAGTCCAAAATGGAGTGGGAATCATGCATATGGACTCATATGGGTCTAGAATACTTTATACCACTCTAATTTATCTTTTGGATAAGGTCCCCATAAATTTTAGAACCATTTTCCAAGCATGAGGACAAAAACTCATGTTGAATTATGGCCCCATAAGGAAAAATGCACCTTACTTCAAAGGAGGGGCCCTTTGGTGCTTAATAATGTCATTAGGTACCTTGGAGGAGGGTCTTAGGTGGGGTATGATGACCCACTTCAAGCCACCTCAATTCCAAGCCATGTCACTTGCCATATCACCTTCTATGTCACTTTCCATGTCACTTTCCATGTCACCTACCATGTCATCATGAATAGTGATAGTGGATCCCATAATGAATATTACTTTTGAATAATACTTTCAAATAGTACTTTTAAATAGTATGAAATGAATAGTGATAGGAGAATAGTGATTTAGTTAGGTTAAGAGTGGTTGGTTAAGGTTTAAGAAGGTTTACATGGTTTTTAGGGGGTGTTAAGGCATTCAGACATCAAAAACTGCAAGTGTACAGTTTTCTAGTGTGTACATTGAGAACCTTTTTGAGTAAGAAAATTGAATATCATTTAAGTCAAAATAAGTATTAATTTTGATAAAAAAATGTTTTAATAACTAATATTCATAATTGGATAATAAATTTAAAGTTTAGAACACACTATTTGAGTAGTGAATAACATTAAGAATATTATATGTCAAAAAAATATTGCTAGTGTCAAACTTGAAACATAGTGAGTTTAACTCATCTTGGCATTGTAAAATTATTGTTTAATCATAATATGAAGTATTAGTCATATAAATAGTATTGGTTTAAACACTTATAGTTGAAAGTAATGAGTAAAGCCAATATATTCTAACCCATATTATCACTAAGTGTCTTGACGTAAACATAATGACTCAATTAACTTAATTATTTTAAGAATCCACTTTGGATAGGTTGATTGTGGTGAGTCTCGAGACATGCCTTAAAATCTTGTTAAAAGAGTGAAATAAAATTGAGACCTATTTTCCTATATTAAAATCATGATTAAATACATCATCCTCTAAGATCATTTGTCAAGGGTTGGATGATTACGTGCACTTTTATAAAATTTAGTGCAAGTTTACACTAATAATTTCTTTTTCAAAAAACCAACCAATTCGATCATAAATAAGATTCAATTAATAACTAAAATTAAGTTATTTTTTATAATGAAAATTTTTAAGTTCTATAAATAATATTTTTGAATCAAGGTTTATAAATGTAAATTTTATACCCATTCTAATAATCTTTGGTGGATCTAGTTTTAGGGACATTTGGAAAGTTTTTACACCAGATTCCCTTTCTCAACCTACTAAGTCAATTTTAAATTGAGTTACCAAAAATAGTTAGAAGAGTTTTAGGGAGAAACCAAAACTTGTTAGTGATTATTTTTAACTTTAAATTTATATAACCTTTAGTTTTAGGCTTTATGATCATTTTATATTTTTATGACCCCTTTTTAAAATCAAAATTATTCAAAAATTTCTCTTGTTCCTGATTTTAGTCTATGAGCTCACTCCAAAAAGGGTGTTACATTAATCACCCATCTTAATATTTATTAGATATGAAAATTACAACCTCTTACCTTGATTTTCATATTCCCATTTAACCTTTTGTATTTGTCTTTCAACTTCATTTGATATTTTTTTATGAGTCCTTATATCCTGCTCATTAGTAGTTCCCTAAGAAAATTAGATTTATGTTGTTGAATATAGTTTAGTTAAGACATTTGATTTCACATTTTTATTATATTAGGTCTATTTTATGACTCATACGGGTTGTCCTTAGCTTAAATAATTAATTTATAATTTTGGTTTAATTTGGGATTTTTTTTGAGGTATTTTATCCAAAGTCATTTTTTGAGACATGTTGTGTTTGTTCTTTCATGGTTTTTAACATTACACTATTCACTTAATTAACTCTTCACCATTTTTAATACCATAATCTCATTACGTGATTTTTGTCATGTTATTATATCCAATATGGTATAATAGTTTTAATGTTTAACAATTAAGATTTTGAATATCATAATCCAATTTCACTATGATTAAATAATCCTTCTTGATATGGTGTCTGAGTTATGGACCTTTGGTGTTAGATTTTATCTATATAATCTATTTAGATATGTGATTTATCATTTAGTGTGTTCTCTTTGTCCTAAAAGGTTGAGGTATAGCTCTAGTGTGTTGTAATAAAAAAGTGTTTTACAATTTAATCTCATTTGCCATAAGTGTCATTTTTAGTTGTCATCCCTTATGTAGCTGAATATGATTATTGAGTTTTCTATATTTGTTAATAGTAGTGTGTTCAAGTAAAGTGTCAAAAAAATTGATGTGATTTTATGTATGCTTAAGATGTAAATTTTAATCATTATATATATATATATATATATATATATATATATATATATATATATATATATATATATATATATATATATATGATTTTATAACAAAAAAATTACGTATCAATCTGATTTATATCCATGATTTCCATTATATATGTTATAATGTATAATGTCCTATTTTAATCTTAGATTAAATTAAGGATATAACAAACATGTATGTAGACTAGTATTCCTTTTAATTAATATAATTATACTTATATTAATTTATTTGTTATATATCATTTAGAAATAAGTGAATTTATCATTTTTAATATAAATGTCATATCCCATTTATGGGGTTTAACATATTTAAATAAGGTTTCAGACCATAGTAAAACATTATGCAAATATTATATTTAAGGTTATTTGGAAAATTATATTCTTATTCATAGTTTAAAAAATATATCAATATATCATATATGAAATTTAACAATGAAGAATGAAAATCTATATAGGTGAATATTATAGTAAAACTTAAAACTCCCATCAACATATCTTATATGTTGTCTTCAGTTAGAGTATGAAATATATAATCTACATGATAATATTATAAAAAAATTTAAAACTCTATTATTAAAAGTATTATATTATTATTAAAACACATATAATTAACTATTTAATATATTAACACAAGTGATTAAGTTAAATACCACATAGATTATGTTGATAAAATATTGAAGAATATTATTTATCTAAAAAATATTTTAAAAATATATTAAATGGATGAGTTACTGTCAAGAATGATTTTAATCAAAATATATTACCAATGTTATAGGTTCTCTCATGGATCATATGAATTTCTTAAGGACATTAATTCATTTATGATAACTTTTGGCTCATTCTAAAATAATCCCATAAATCTTTGAGTGTCCACAACAAGAAACCATTTTGATTATTTACATTAATTTTATTATTTTAAATAGATGATTTTTTTATAATAATATTAAGTATAATAAGTCATTCTATTATAGTCAAGAATAAGCCAATTCTTATATATATATATATATATATATATATATATATATATAATTACTTAATATCATATGTGCAATGTCAAGATCAATAAATATGATTTTAATTATATATCTATAACCAATAATGACTATATCCAATACATTATACTAACATTACATTAATAAATCATGATAGTTTCCATTTCTAAAATAATTAATAAATAACCAATAAATAGGAAGACTGACTATGATCCCATCCCACTCCATAAAAATTATCTATTATATATATTTACATGTATTATAATTAGAAAAAGTTACTTGAAAATAAATATTGATTAAGAATATTTAAAGTTGAAATAAATTAGATTAATTTTTTTATCACTATGAAAAATATATAATGATTAATGTATAAATATGTTATAATAAAATCATTTAACATATATGTAAACACACAAATTATAATTTTAATATCACAATTAGATATCAAACTCTAAATAAAGAAAGATCTTTATGTCACATAAAGATTTCAAATTTTGAATTTATTACTACTCTTTCCATGTTTAGAAAGTTAATATTAATAAAAGTATAAGTTTTAGGCCTAAAAATAGGAGTTGCTAGTATATTCTACTTTTTAATGTCTTATTTATAATCAATCATTGAATATTTAGTCTTGAAACTAAAATATATGGAAACCTTGAAATAATCCCACTTTATTTAATAGTTTATCTATTTATTTTAATTGAAGTTTTTAGTATCACAATCATGATATATTTTTAAATTTACTATTGAAGATATATTAAAAAACACTAGGCCATATAATTCATAGAGTAAATATATATTCACACTCACAATAAAAACAAACAACATAAATATATGTTTTTTTATTATACAAAAAGGGAAAATGGTATTATAAAGAAAGGTAATAATAAATTAATTGGTAATTTTTATGTTTCTTTAAAATCATATTATGTTTCATTTGTTGTGTGAGGATGGTGTTGATGTCTTATAATAAGATTTATAACTACTTATTAATTGGTAATGGAAAGCACACATAAAAAAGATAGAGATTTATTTTATTTTTTTAATAAAGCCAGGGGTAAAAACTTTTATTAAAAAACGGAAAACCAAAGTACAAAGCAGAACAAGCAACACCAAAACCAAACAAAAACAAGCCCGACAGGGCAACACCCAACCTCATTCGTCTATACCATTCCTGTCTTCATGAAGAATTCTCACCATATCTTCCTTGATTTCTACCGGTAGCGAATCCACATCAGCGACCAGCCACTCTACAGGGCTCTCCGAAGCCCGCTTCGCCAAGCAATCAGCAGCTCTATTCCATTCTCTCGGAATATGATCAAAAAACACGGACTCCATAAGCCTACTAACTTGCCGAATCTGTTGAACAATCAAAGAGAGTCGCCAGCTAACTCCTGACATCGCACCATCCCGGATCATATTAATCATGATAAGCGAATCGGCCTCACAAACCACACGGCGCCATCCTAGCTCATAAGCTTTCCGAATCATGAATAAGATGGCCAGACCTTCCATTTGGTTGACCGTCTGAATACCCCTGTGGGCAGAAAACATGAAAATCACCGAGCTCGCCTCATCCCTAGCAACCCCTCCAATACCTGCCAGACCCGGGTTACCACGAGACGAGCCGTCCGTATTAACTTTCAAAAAACCCGCTTGGGGGGGCGTCCATCTCCCCACCCTCTAAATCCTCTACCTCCCAACACTCCTTCTCCTACCAAACTCATCGACTGGGCAAAAGAATTTCAAATTCAAACGGCCTGCCAGCTCCGCATCCCTTTGCCCCAATGGCAAAGTCGCCTCTCCTTTGGCACGAACTGTCTCTTGTATCATATTCAATATTCTCTGCCAGACTTGGGCGGCCTCCAGTCGCGTGTCCCTAAAAATCTGCCGGTTGCGCTCCAGCCAGACCTGCCAAAGCACAAAAGAGGGGCTGGCGAACCAAACATCCTGCAAAAAACACGCCACAGGGGGTGGTCTCCCACTCTTCACACAGAATTCGCTCCAGGAGGAGACATGAATACAGCTCCCTCCCCATAGACTCCACCACGCATGCCACAGCCAGTTGGTATACTGGCATTGAAAAAAAATATGAGTAGAATTCTCCTCCTGAGCGCCACACAGAACACAGCAGGATGGTCCAGCAAATCCCCTTCTTCTGATATTGTCCCACATTAAGCATCTATTCCACACAAGAATCCACATAAAACACTTGCACTTTGGCCAGGCGATGCTGTTCCATATCCATTTCCACCAGTTAACCTCTCTGATCCCCCTGAAGTTCTGCACAATAAGTTCCTGATACCCCGCTGAGACAGTATACTTACCAGTAGGGTGAGGATACCACGCAAGCTCATCCGCACCCCTGAGGGGACAACAGGTGCGGCTGGCCAAAATCCCTTTCAGTTCCTCACAATCCGCCTCCAGACCCCTAATGGGCCACTCCTCCGCATTCTTCCACCTCGCTTCCCACAGCTGATTATGCTATCCAACAACTTTGAAATCCCTCACTTTACACCAGCCAGCCTCACAGAATGTTTGAGCCAGACCCTGAAGGTGTGGGTATTGCGACACAATGGGAGGAAACCCATCCCACGAGTCATACCAAAACTGCACCTCCTGCCCACTTTTGCAAATCCAGAACAGCCCTTTTTTAATTAAGTCTGCTCCTCTTTTCAGCGTATCCCATATCACCGATCCCCTTCCCACCAACGTGTATCTAGGAATATCTTCCAGAGGCTGCCCTGGAAAATATCTGTGCGCTAAGGTTTTGGCCCAACTCCTCTCCCGCTCGGTGCACCACCTCCAGTATAACTTAGCCGCAAGCGCAGTGCCCACCAGCGTGGATTGTCTTAAACCCAATCCACCAAGCCTCTTCGGACTACAAACCACCTCCCACTTGATGAGGCTCCACTTGGTTCTTGACAAGTTCCCCACCCATAAGAACTGACGAGCCAAGATATCCAGCTCCCTCACAAAACCGGCTGGCGCCACCTGAAGCATACATCTGTATAGGGGAAGCGCCTGAACCACAGCCTGGATAAGCTGGACCCTCCCCGCAAACAATAGCCACCTGTGAGTCCAGTGGTTAACCTTATCCCTGAATTTGCTCAGAATCCCCATCCAAGACTCCTTAGATAATCTTCTCGAGGAGATCGGGATGCCGAGATACAGAACCGGAAGACTGCCAATCTGGAATCTGAGAATTTCCGCCACTCTCCTCTGAATAGCAATAGGAGTATTGAAGAAGTAAATCGAAGATTTCTCTTCATTGATAGCTTGCCCCGAAGCAGCAAGAAAGGTATCCAAGCAACTACGAAGACTGTTGGCCTCCCTCAAGGTAGCCCTTCCCATCAACGCCACATCATCCACGAACTACAGGTGGGAGAGAACCGGCAGTCCACCTCCCCACATCCACCCTTGGATCTCTCCAACTCTGGTGAGCTCCCTGATTTTCCTCCCCAGCCCTTCAGCCATGAGAAGAAACAGATAAGGGGAGAGAGGATCCCCTTGCCTCAGCCCTCTCTCAGCTCCGAAGAGGTTAGAGTTTTCACCATTAACCAACACTGAAAAAGAGGTCAAGGTAATACAGCTCATAACCCACTCAATCCATCCGCTCTCGAACCCAAAGGCCTCCAACACCTTACGCAAAAAGGACCACCTGACCCTATCATATGCCTTAGACATGTCCAGCTTCACAAACATGGCCTTCTCTTTGGAATTGTACATTGAATGTACCGCTTCCGTAGCAATCACAATGCCATCCAAAATCTGCCTTCCTTCCACAAAACCGCTTTGCTCTTCCGAAACCAGCTCCTTCAAGCACCGCTTTAATCTTTCAGCAATTAGCTTCGAGAGGATTTTGTAAATAACATTACAAAGCGAGATGGGACGAAATTGACTTAAGCGGTCAGCTCCTTCCCCCTTAGGAATGAGGGCCAAAAAGGTGGAGTTCAGCGCCCTCAACATTTGTTTGCTGACCTGGGATTCCCGAACCACCGCTAAGAGGTCCTCCTTGATAATCTCCCAAAACTCCTGATAAAATTCTATCGGGAATCCATCCGGTCCTGGTGCTTTACCCTTCTTCATCTGAAAGACAACTCTCCTCAATTCCTCCTCCGATATCGGGCTCCTCAATAAATCCTTCATGTCCTGAGAAACCAAAGAAGGAATACTAGCCAGGATCAAGTCCTCCACACCCTCCAATCGCTGTCCATCCTCCTGGAAGAGGACTCTAAAATACTGCTCAGCCTCACCACACATATCTCTGGTCGAAGACAAAACCTCTCCTCTCTCTGTGACCAACGAACTGATGACATTGCCGTGACGCCTAGCTTTGACCGTGTTGAAGAAGAAAGCTGTGTTTCTGTCTCCTTCCTGCAGCCAATCAATCCTGGCTTTCTGCTTCCAAAAAATCTCCTCTCTCAATTCCCACTCCTCCAAAGTTTTGGCCGCCCTAGCTTCCTCTTGCAGCAGTTCTACAGTTAAGCCATCCTCCCTGATCACTCTGGTAATGTCCCTTAATTCCTCCAGCGCCTTTTTCTTTTCCTGGAAGAGATTCCCAAAGGTGTGCCTGTTCCAACTTCGGAGCCTATATTTCACATGTTGGAGAAGCTTGGCGAACGAAAACATTGCTGTCCCATACGCTGGCCTGCCTTCCCTCCACCAGTCCGAAATAAGGCCAAACAAGCTCTGATCCCGCAACCACATAGTCTGAAATCTGAACGACGGCTTTTTAAGCCTAAAAGTGAACGAGATGTTAAGCTTAATCGGCCAATGGTCCGAGCACCTCCAATCCAGAATCTCAAACCTGAGAGTCCACGAACCCCCTACCCAAAAGCAAGATGCTAAAAATCTGTCAATCCGTTCTGCTATGAAGCTATCCCCTGGTCTTCTGTTATTCCATGTGAATCTGCCATTATTTGGCTTGATATCCACTAAATTCAGCTCCGAGATCTTATCTCTAAGCAGAAACACAGAAGGCTCCAATCTTGTGTTTCCTCCCATTTTTTCCGATAAGTCCATAATAGCATTAAAATCTCCTGCTAAAATCCAAGGCATATAAGGAAATTCCTCACGAACCACCTTAATATTATTCCAGACCAGAATCTTACCTTGCAAATCATTCGGAGCGTACACATTTGTCAGTAGTACATACTCTCCCGATTCCGAACAAAGAGCGACCACTGATAGTGTCGATTTGAAAGCCACCCAAACCACTGGCTTAACCTTACTCGGGTTCCAAAAAAGATAGAGATTTATTTTGAAACAATATTTTTTATGTAATTTTTGTACGTTGTAAATTAATTTTTATTTTTTCAATTAAAATAATCTATAATAAATGATTTTTTTTTAAATTTAAATTAGTTAGTTTTAGAGAAATTTTTACTATATCTTGTAATGTAATTTTATTTATTCACTTTATTTACATATTATGGCTTTCAAATCAAATCTATTTCTCTATTACCAATATTTTTATTTAGGTTTATAGGAGGGAGACATCTTTTAGAACACCACCCTCTAATATTATATTACAAAATATTTTTATTACATGCTTTAGTGAAGTTAAAAATATTTTGAAGATATCTTAAGGATTAATTATTTGGAGATGGAATTTAATATTAGAATGAATTTTGAGGTAGCATATTATTTTTTAAGTAATTTTGTTGTTGTTTATTCTTAATAAATATTTGAATAAGGGTTTGGAATTATTATATGTTAAATTTCATGAGCTTATTCATATCTCTTCTCAATAATGTATAGGCCTTATTTTTATAATTACCTTCAATGACCTCAAAAAGACCTTTTTACATTGATAGAATTTTTAGAGAACCTTAATATCTACTTTTTATAGGATAAATTTTTTCAAAATAAAATATTTCATTCATGAAAATGAATTTTTAAATAGGTACGTCTCACTCTTTTCCTCATTCATGGAACAAAAAATGAGGGAATTCTATTTGGATTCTATAATATCTTTTTGTTATACAAGGTAATTTTTAATATCATATTAATAAGGCTCTATAAAATAGGAACACTTACCTAATTTTTTGTGTGGATATTTGGCCCTTTATTTTTATGGCTACAAATGATAGTCCCTTGGTTTCCATTAGTAATGTGTTATCTAGTAAATAATGAAGGATGTATTTTTGTGTGGATGTTTGTCCCTCTATTTCTATGGCTACAAATGTTAGTCCCTTGGTTTCCATTAGCGAGGCATTATCTAGTGAATAATGGAACATGTAATAGGTTTTCATGAGTTTTTCTAAGGTTAGTATTTTAACAATTTTGACACATAATTACTATTGTTTCTTCTAATTTATTATAAAATAAATAAATTTTAATTTAAGTGTATTTTTCTATAGAATTTATTAAAGTTTTATGTATTTATAGTCATAATTTTAAGTGATAAAAGTGGTTATTTAATATTTTATTTAAAAAGTTTATCTTTTTTGGATAAAAAGATATGCTTAAATTCATAGTTAATATAGTTTAATGACTCTGTTTAAGTGGTTTTTCCTTTTTTTCTTTCTTTATTTTTTATTTTTTATTTTTTGGAAATTAGTTATTGTTTTTAAAATGGAATTATATAAATTTTTATTTTTTTTATTTTTAGAATCTTTTTTCTATAATATTTTTTTATGTATTAATAGAATGATAATTTATAATTAAACTATTTAAGTAAAAATAATCAATATTTTAGATTGTTTTTAATAAACCATCATAAATATATTATTCTTTTATTATAATAATAGTTCATAAATTATAATAAAAAATGTTGATTATATTTTTTATACGATTTAATCAAAAAATTGTCAATTTGATTCATGGATTGAGAAAACACTATCTCTAATAGATAGAATAATTAATTTACCCATAAAAATCTTTTTACTAATTAAAAAATGATATCAAAAATAATTTTAGATTTCCGTTTCATATTTTAAAAATAAATTCTAACCATTCTAACAATTTATTTCTAAGTGAAATTAGATTTAATTAGAGTTTTTAGACCTTCCATATATGTTAAATGGACATATTATCATGATAAAGTAAAAACCTAATCTAATTCTTGAAAAATACATAAGGGAAAATTAAATATAAATATATTAAATATTAAATAAAAGGAAAAAAATGAAATAACACATGAAGAAATCATCTCCACTAGAGCATGAGCTTAAAATCAATCATTTGGTCTACTTAGAAGATACTAAAACTTTTTATTTAAAGGGTAGTGGAAATATGGAAAGATCAGAGAAGCCATTCTAATTGAAAAAGGTTAAAAAATGTATATATAAATGAAAATTTAAAAATAAGTCATATTTGAAAACCTATTATCCAAAATATTAATCATAAAATGAATTAAATTAGTTAAAACTTTAAATTTATTAATGTAGTTAGTAATTTTTAAGTTAATTTTTAACTAAAAAAATAATGATTAGTGATTAATAAATTAATTATTTTGATGAATTAATTTAAATTAATCAATTTTTTTATTTTTTCTTACATTAAATATTTTTTCACATTCTATATATATAATGACTAGGTAAAACTTAGGTTTTATAGGGATCTTGGAACCACAATGTTCAACAAGTATATATGAAGGATAATCCAAAAACTAAAAATAAAATAGGACACTCTTATTAAAAAACAATAATAAACTTCAGAAAAAACTCCATAAAGACCCCAAAACTAATACATAATGAAACAAGATAAAAGAAAATACAACAAAAATCCTTTAGTACTCTTAAGAGCCTACTTAGTTCTCCACCACTAGGAGCTCTGAAGCTTCCTCTTATGTGGATACCTGGGAATTTTACCTTCCTCTCTTTCTTCTCATATGTCACCTTAACCTTAGAAGTCATCTTAGTGAACTTTTTATTTTTCAATCCCTTTAGTTTTTTCTTTACTTTTAGTACTAGAAGGGGAGGTGCCTTTGGTGGGGTTAGCCGAAGAGGCCTCCTTAATATTTTTAATGGGAGTAATGTCTAGCCCTTATAAATGGGATTCACATTCATCAATTTTGAGGTTGTTCCATTATTTTTTTAGCTTATCCAACTATATTTTAATTACATTCCAATCCTCTGTGAGGGAGATCATTTGATGACCCAAATTTTACAATTTTCCTTGGAAGTCATGTAACTTCCTATTAGAGGTCACCTTCTCTATTATCCTCCCTTATTGTGAATTCAATAACCTTCAAGGCTTGTATTTAAAAATTTAAGTTAATTTTATTTTCCCCTCAAGTAGGTGAAACCTAGGCCTTCTTATTTCCCTTTATATCTTCTATCTACTTGATCCCTTAATAGGAGCTCCTAGGAGGGGAATTAGGATGAGGGGGAGGGATGAGATCACCCATAATTTCTTCTGCCATGTTTTCTAACTCTTCCTCAAAACTATTCTCCTTATTTCATTCATTAGTGTGGACCATTAACCCCCATTGGTATTTCCCCTATTGGAAAGGGGGAAGATAAGATCCTAGTGGATGATGTCAGAGCTAGGCATGCATTGGATATCCAATATTTTGTTTTTGAGGGATAAGAGTAGAAAATAGGGAATGTTATTGTGATGAAATTTAAAATGGTTAATAAGTAAGAAATGGTGTGAAAATATATTAGTGTACTTTCCCTTTAATATTAAGTATGTAATTACCTATAGACAAATATTTGGCTAATGCTTGGGTAGTTCTACTCTCAAAAATCCCTTCTATATGTAGAAAGTGGTGTTAGATTCAAAGAATATTTTTGTAAGTTCTTGATTTCTATGTTTGTCTTTATATACCTTGGTTCCATGACATTACATTCTCATGAACTTGTTAATCATGTCCTCTAATATAAAAACCTTTAAACCTCTTCAAATGACCTTCCTCTATTTCCATCCCATGTCAAAATCTTTATAAATCATTTCATCATGGCCTTTGATCCAACATAAGATTCCTAATCTCAAATCTTTCTTTTTGGTACATGTATATCAACCTTCCCCCTCACATCATCACCCTAATCAATCATGATATGCAAACTTTCATTAATTCCTAAAGTATCAAGCTCATACATGTGACCTGAGCTAAAATCTAGTCTTAAGCGTCAATTAAGTAGGCACCATGATGCTTTCACTCATTTCATGCATTTGTTTTATCTACATCATATCTAGAGACATCATCTCAAATGTAAAAAAATCACCCCATATAAATTTTATCCATTTGGACCTCACCTTGAGCACTTTAAAATTCTATCAAAAGACAACCAAGAGAAGGACTAGAGTAATGAGAGGTGATAGAGACATGATAGAACCTATTTCATGTGTTGAATTACAAAGTAACCAAAATGTATGACATAGATTATGTAAATGATAGATCGCTAAATTTATGTTGAGTACCAAAGGCCATGATGAAATGATTTATAAAGATTTTGACATGGGATGGAAATAGAGGAAGGTCATTTGAAGAGGTTTAAAGGTTTTTATATTAGAGGACATGATTAACAAGGTCATGAGAATGTCATGTCATGGAACTAAAGTATACAAAGAAGGGAGGAGGCCTTTGGAGTCTTTGAAAAAATGTTTGATAGTGTGAGAATAGGTGGAATTACATGATAAAGTGTTAAGGATATTTAAGGATTCATCCTCAATGACTTGTTTCTTAATATTTAGTTGGATGGTAAGTTAAATGCCTCAGAGGGTAGATTTAGCCTCTACCACATGATTGGTTTGTGTGCCCATTAGATCTGCATGGGTATCAACCACCATCCCACACTCATTCTTGACCCCTACCCCCAACTTTCTTGGGTTGCCTTTAACTACCCCATCAAAGTTTAATTTCATCCATCCTCCTAAAGGGAAAAACCATTTAGCGAGGTTTTTGGATAGACTGCCTAAAAGGGGAAATTTTGGGAGTAATATTCTAATGATAAAGGATGGATATCTCATTAAATAAGGGGGGATTCTTATCGTTAGTGATAAAAATAAGCTATTTTTTTAGATAATGGTATAGAAGCAAAGGAAAGTATTATTAAGATTGGCCTTCTTGTTTTGAAAGAGAAAGCATTCATGGAAGACCAAATTTTCCAAAATAAATGTGGTAGATCTAAATACCACAAAAATTAGAGGGGAGTGAGATCCCATAGAGGTTTCCATTAGAAGATGAGATCAATGATGTAATTGTGTTTATCCCAAGCTACATCAAACATCAAGAGGAGGTGGTCTAGGATAATAGACCCAAAAGGGCACTCAATGAATATATGAGAAACCAATTCCTCAATAGATTATAGAAGACACATATATTAGGAATGAGCATGCCATACTTATCCAAGTTTTCCCCCATGAGAATTTTGTCTTGAGCTACCAGCCAAAATAAAACATTGATTTTAGGGATGAGTTATTTAATATAAATGTTTCTCTAGTAGGTCTAATCATCCTCTAGATCGAGATTGGAAAGAAATCCAAACTTAATAGAATAGCCCCCATTGGCTTCAGGGGACCAAAATAAGGGTGTCTTCCTTAGGGAAAATAATAATGTGTGTTTATTGAAGCCTAAGATTTGGATCCTTGATTTACCTGAGAATGTCTAAATTGTCTATCTCCAAGAATAGGGTTTTCTACTTCATGGTGCCTTTAACAATAAACCAATATTCATTGACATTAGACCTTATCAAAATTTTAAAGAATTTTCTCAAATTATTCAAAGGAGGTGAAAAGGCTAGGGGAGTAAGGGTGAGCCAAGGGTCATCCCAAAACTTTATCTTTTCCCCATTTCCAAGGTACCATTTTCTTCCTTTCTATAGAAGACTTTTATTTCTAGAGATGGCCTTTTAGAAGGCTACACAATCATTAGCGCCCTCTTCCCATATGAGACTATTTTATTCTTTACACTCTATATATTTGGATTTTATGATCCTTGTCTATTGGTTCTCTTCTTTTATCACTTTAGATACAAATTTAGAATTAAGGGCTTGGTTCATAATTTTAACCCACCTTAGGATAAGACCTTGATTAACTTTTGTAAAGTAGACTTTATCACAGGAAATGAGTGTAAATCTAAATATTTATTTCAAACCTCTCCATAAAAAGCTTTATTGGATTTCTTTAATTTTATCTATAATTAAATTGGTATGAAAAAAAGAGACATGAAATAAATTGGAATGACTTGCAGTGAACTTTTAAGGAGTTGAAGTTTACCTTCTTAGCAAATTAGAGATCCTTTCCACCCTACCAGCTTCTTTTAGATCTATTCAATAGTGGGTTCCATAAGCTAGTTTGTATGCTTCCTTAGAACAACATCATTTCAAGGTAGGAAGAGAGGAGAGCACATATGTGACATCTTAAAATTGTATATAGTCCCTTATGGGTTGAGGCTAGAATGTTCAAAAATATCATAGAGCTTTTATCAAAAATGATACAATGACCAATATCTTGCTCATAATCAATGAGAATCTTCTTGAGGGATTTTCCTTCAGCAATAAATGCTTCATCGAGGAGTAAAATTTCATCAATAAAATTTTCATGAGTGATGGTGACAATATTATGGACAATCTTAAGGCCTTTTATAGTGCCCAAATCTCTATCTTCCTATAGACTTATGTCTAGGGTCTCTACCAATAATATGATGAGATAAGGAATAAGGGATATCCTTATCTGATCCCTCTATTAACAAAGAATAATCCTTTAGGGACTCCATTTACCAATATTAAAAAATAGGGGTGGAGATACACGTATGAATTAGGGTCCTAAATTTTGAGTCAAATCTGAATTTACCCAAAACCTTGTCTAATAAGCTCCATGAAACTCTATGGTAAGTTTTTTTTTCATGTCAATATTCAAAAATATATCTTGTCTATTAGAATTAGTGATATAAGGGAGAGCTTTGTGAAAAATTATGACCCCATCAGTTATTTGTCTTTTGGATACAAATGATCCTTATTTCTCAATGATGACCCTCTTTATAAAAGATTATAACTAAGTGACTAACATTTTTGTGTAAATATTATAGATAGTAGAGCAGAAATTAATAGGTTTAAAATACCTCAATTGATTAACTCTTAGTTTCTTGGGTATGAATACTAGGAAGGTGTTATTTAGTTCTCTTAAAAAATTTCTAGCTCTGAAGAATTCACAAACTACTTTGACATATATATTATTTTTAATTAGATATGGTAAACCTAGGTTTTACAAGGGCCTTGAGCCACAAACATGAAATAAAAAGTTTTAAACAAGCCTAACAAGGCTAAATGAGGAAAAAGAGAGATTAAATAGCAAAAATAAAATAAGATGCAATAACCATGTTAATTAGGGGGGCCCTCCTGGGTGTCCTCAGAAAAATTATCCTTAGGTAGGAATTTTACCTTATCTTTCAAAGCTTTTTCTTTGGTTAAATTCTTGGGAGCCTCAGCTTGTTCACCTAAAAGGATCATCTTAGAACATTTATTGCCTTTCACCTCAGGGAATGGATGCTTAGGGGGGCCTTAGGGGGGATTTGGGGTCTTTAGGGGATTTTGGAACTAGGGAAAGGGAAGGGAGTAGGGTGGACTAAAAAAACACATGGGTCATGGTCTATGTCACTTAGTGAAGCTCATTCCAATCTTGGATCAGTTTTGCCAAACCAAAATCCACCTACTGTACCTTTATGTTGAACATTTGAAACATTACTTTATTCTTATCATGTTCCACTATTACAATGGCCTTACATTTTTTATCATGGGTGTAGGGATATCCAAGGGTGATGGGTTTGGGTTTAGGGATGAAGAGCATTTTCAATGAGAGGTCATCTAGAGGTGAGCAGGGCAAATTATTGTAAGGAGAAAGTTTAGTGGTAGGGAGGGAGCACATAGAAGAATATCCCTTTGAGGGGCCCTCTAAGGAGTCATCCTTGGAGGAGGATCCTTTAGGGTGACATTTTTGTCGAGTAGGGTATGTCCATGTTTCACCAGTAGAAAGATAAGGCTTTGGTGTAAAATTAGGTTAAGAGCATTGACCTGGTAAAGGAGGACTATGCTTTCTGATTATTTTAGGAGAAAATATGGAAGGAAAATCTTAATACTAATGAAATGATTGGGCAACATGAAATGGTTCAAAAAGATCAAGTACTTACCTTCCATATTCATGTACCTCATGACCTGTAAACAAACTTTGAGCCAGTATTTGGGCAAGTCAATGCAGGGAAATCCCTTTTTCTCCATTTGCACAAATTAAATGTTATAGTGACTCTTATTTCTTTGATTTATCCTTGTATTATTTTGTGCATGTGAAATCTAGCCTATGACTTCTCCTAGAAGCTCCTCATAAACATTAATGGAAATCCTTCTCGTGGAAACATTTCTTTTTGACTAGGTAGCTATGAAATCTCTTACCACCAGAGAATTATGCTTGATGATACACTCCATATACTCTATTAAACCACATTTTTTGATATTTTTCCACACCTTTTTTTTCATAAACCTCTTTGTAAGATGTTGGCTCCATGCAATCTCAATCCCCACCTATGTTAATAGGAGTTGCAAGGTTAGAGGGAGTGGGTCGAGCGTTTTGGATGATGTAGAATCATATAGATCTTATGATAAGAGAGATGCCCACCAAAGCCTTACAATCATAATTTCATTTTATTTCCTTGAGATGAAAGTAGGAATTGCATGCCATGATTAGGGCCTTTGAGGTGAAAAGCCACATGTGCAAGAACATGATGAATTTAAATGGCATGTGTTCTTTCAGCACGGATGACACTAAGTGTTGTAGGGGGGATTCTACCTTGACATATATATTATGATTATAATAATTTTAACTAATAATTTTTTTATTTAATGAATTAATTAAATAATGTATATAAAATTAATCAATTTTCAAAATAAATTAATTATCTAACAAATTAATTAATTACTAAATATGGATTTAATTTTTATAATCATTTTTTTGAATTTTGAACTAATTTATTTTCTTATTTTTCATTTTTTATTTTAATATATTTATATTTAATCTTTCACTCTCTTTTTAAGTATTGGACTCTTTTCTTCATTTTCCTTAATAATGGGTTTAGTAGAGAGACCCAAAATATCATTAAAAAACTATATATAATTTTACTCAAAACGTCATTATATATTACAAAAAAGTTAATAAATATAATTATTTTAAAAATAATATTTGATATAAAATTAATATGATAACATGTATAAATCAAAGGTTTTATTTAAAAAATACACTGTCTTCTCTTCCCCATCATTAATGTTTCCTTCTCCTTCCACTTCTTTGTCTTCACCATCCCTTTTTTTCCTAACATGTTATTCTTCTCTTTCCATCATTTCCAAACATGTTATTCTCCTCTTTCCATCATTTCCATTTAACCTTTGGTGATTTAATCCCATTCCTTCATATCTCCTTCCACTCCTCCCTCTCTTAATTTATTATTATCTTAGTTTTAAATTTATTTAATAAATTTATAATATCTTTTAGGAAATAAAGTAGGAAAGAATTGACTAACATGCCATGAATTCTCTGGTGATTTGATTCACCCTTCCATTAAACTTAATCATTTTTTCTTTTTATTCCTATCTCTCACACACACTCTTTCTCTCTCACACATATCTTTTTATTCACATCATATATATAAATGTATATATGTGTATTATTTAACTCTAATCTAGTTTTATTTTTTTAAACATAAACTCCATAAAATTCATGAAAATGTTTTCATTACATCATAATGAAACTCATAACAAATTACATATACATTACATTAATTTAGGTTATACATTATTTACATGTATATTTCAATTTCCATTCCCTCAAAAACTTATTACATTTTCCTTCACAAACATGTTGAATGACCCAAAAAATGTAAGTTCAAAACTAAAATAAGGTATTTATGAGATATGATGGTATTTTAAATAAATTATATAGTTTATTCTTAATTGAGACTAGCCCTATATGTAGATTATTTGTAAGCTTTATCTTTTTTATAAGATATTTATTTATTTCAATTGAAATTAAAAGGCATTTATGTTGATGCATTATTTCATGTTGCCATAATATCGTACATTCACTTGGTATGCAATAATGTCAAAATTGCCCCTTCTTCAACATAAACCCTAAATTTAATCAAATCCGTGCATTGTAAATAATTAATAAAACTTTAATTAAATGTATGTATAAATTAAAATTGATTATAAAAAAAGATAATTGAGAATATGTACTTGTCACAATATAAAATTTTGAATATATAAAATTAAAAATATTTTACAATATCAATATAATAATTATTATAATCATATAATAAAAGGTATTTAAGGTTAAAATTATTAAAATAATTATATATAATTAAAAGGTATAAGAGAGGGAGAAAAATGTTGGATTATGTTTAATTAATAATCACAATATTTTTCACACATGCATATGGACTAATGTTAGTAGTTGGGTATTGTTCCAAATATAGTTTTACTATAGAGGATTGAATAATACATTTGAAAAATACTATTTGTATAATCATAATTTTATTAAATTTAAACATATTGTACTAAATGTAGACTTTCAATATTTTTTGTTTTGGAATTATAGGTATTAAAATTTTATATTCTCAAATTCAAATTATTTATATTATATAATTACAATATTTTCATTATCATATATCAATATTTATAATATTTATCAATATTTATAATATTTAATTCTAATATTGTTAATATTAGATTCTAGTATTAGTAATATTAGAATAATATTATATTATAATATTTATATGATCAAATTATAATATAATTATTATCATATTTAAATATTGTTACTATAATATTATGCTAATATCATAACTTAACTTCAATATAATGTTTATTAATTTTAGTTTTGTAACTCATTACCAAAAATATATATATAATATTCTTAATTTCAACATGTATAAATTTAGAGGATGTTAGCTTCCCAAAATTATTAAATACATATAATGGTCATTACAAATTTAGTTGTCCCTAGGTTCTAAATATTATTTTCAATAAAAATTCTAAAATTAACCATATTATTTACATATGTATTTTGTGGGAGCTTAGTGGCCACTAAATTATCAATTTTAGTCTACATATAATGGTCTTTAGGAGCCTAATGACTCTTAGGTTCCCAATATTATTATTTAAATATATTAATTATTATAATTATTAATGATATTCATGTTATCTAAAAATGTTTTGTTAAAGGAATCCATGTTTTTTATAATTTTATATCAATGTTATTGACATTAATTAGCTAATGAATTTGTTGGGAACCTAATGACCACTAGGTCCTTGTTTTATATATATATATATATATATATATATATATATATATATATATATATATATATATATATATATATATATAAACTTATTAGACTCTCAATTACTATTGTTAATAATTAAATATTAATTTTTTAAAGATCTTACTAGTTTTTAGGTTTTCATGATTATTATTTAAATATTAATATGGACTAGAACCTAGTAGTTGTTAGGTTTTAATTATATAATGGTTCACATTTGTGCAAGTATGAAAAATAATTTATTGAAATAAATATTAGTCTTACATCTATATTAAATAATAATAATTTATTAAGATCACATAATTCTAAATATATGTGAATTAGATTTAATAAATTAATATTAATATTCTATCAATATTAAAGAATAGTATAATATTAAGGTCTTGTTAGAGTGTGCTTTTGAATAAAATTTTCAAAAAATTACATCTCAAGCTAAGATGATACAATGTTTTATGTTCAACACATTAACTATTCCTGAAACCTATCGCATATTAATAATCCTTTGATTCACCCAAAAATGGGTTTTCTTATTCAAGTTGGAAATGTATTCATTAATGATCTCATGACCTCCACTGCTATTTTTATCTTATTTTCTTTCAAAAAAATTTGGTGACCATATCCAGATGATATTATCAACACTAATATCTAATTTTATTTCACTTAAATGTCTTCAACATTTATTTTGCCTTAAAAATATATATACCAATTAATCATCACATTTTTTCAGCACATCCTCAACATCCATTTTTAGTTAAATATCTAATTCCTCCCTAACAATCCATATTTTGTTATATTCCTCATATTATCATATAATAAGCATCTTAGATGAAATTTAATTTATATATTTTTTGGGACTTTAAAAAAATCCTAATATAAATATATGAGCATACATGTCATTGTCTTAGTTTATTTTTGGGACATAAATAGTATTTTGGCATCCCACTACAATTGATGATAGTTCTATCCAAAACACACAAACTTTATAGATTTGTATTCTCCATTGAATTTTTGGGAGACTATAAGGTCTATTTATTACCCTATGATACTTATAAGGTTATTATTCTATTGAATTCCATGTAATTATTTCCATATCTTTCAATACCTATTTTAATTTCATAACTATTGGGCAACCAAAAAGTTGGAAAAATTGGGTAATAAGTCATTATGATAATTATCCTTATGATAAATAATAACCATTGAAAAGAGGGTTGAAAAATTTAGCTATATGAACATAAAACTTATTTCCATAAAATGCTATAAATTTTTTTCTCTATTAAATCGTTTATATTTTATGAGCATAAATAGATCGTATTTCTTGTAATGTGTATCAACATTAATAAATAGGAACCCTTAAGTAAATTTGATAACATTAAAATAATGTTTTTTATATAACCAAATATGTTTCAATAAATTTAATTGTATTTTTATGATTATTTGTCTAAGTATCCTCATTTTATCTTAATTATTTGGCATTTCCCTTCTTAAAGTAACTACCTAATGTATATTGCATATGCTTGAATCTAACATGTTTTACAAAGGAATCAACGTGATAAAACATTTCCTTCTCTTCTAAGGGGATATAGTTTCCCTTATTATAGATATATTACATGTTTTATTCTAGATATATTACAAGTTTTATAGGTAATCAACTAAACAATATAAATGATTTTCAACTAATAATAAAAAAAATCCTCTTTTTAATTTATATCTTATAAAAAAATTGCTTTATGAAAAAAATAAAAATTCTCATAAAAATGACATAAAACAAGTTTTAAAATGTTAATGATGAAATGTAATGTGAATAAAAATATTTTTCAATGTATCAATATGAGAGAAAAAGTTATCATAAATATTTACATTTTTAAGATATAAAATAAAGATAAAATACATCAATTCAACTTATTTTACAACTCTTATTTTTATTATGTCCTAATAACACTAACACCCTAATAAGACAATATTTCACTCTTTCATAAGACAATATTTCACTCTTTAATAAGAAAATATTTCACTCTTTTTTATGAATATAACCTAATTTATAATAAACTATATAATCTATAAACTTTCATTTCATTTGATTTTTTAAATATTGACAATTCAAACCCTGTATTATCCTTTTTTCACATGTTAGTAGTATAGAATATCAACATATTTAAATATGTAACTGATACTATTGAATTAAATGATATAATTTATGTGATTGATTAAAACTTTATGAAGGAAGACGAGTCATATGTTTCTTAAAAATAAATGAGAATTTATTATCACCACCATGCATCTTAACTTCTATTTTTTTGATAGATAATTTCCAAATGATAATATTTTATTGATATCAATCTTAAAAGATGTGAGTGATGTCGATATTGAAACATTTATAATTTCAAGTTTTTTACACATTACCTCACTATTATATTTTAATTTTTATACACTTCACCTCACATTACCAATCTCTATGTACTTCAATAAGTATAAGTAGTTATGCAGTGTTTTTCAAAGGATTAAACCTCACCTTACATTTTAGTTGTGTATCACCTCACTATACATTTTAGTTGTGCTTCTTCACCATGTATTTTTTCTATTTATGTCTTTATAGATATGGGAAATGTATATATTAGTAGGAAAGAGTCTTATATGGATTTAACGATTGGATTATTAAAAGGCATTAAAGGTATTTACATATTTCTTACATTTTTACTTAAAAATTAAGTTTTATTTATAAATAGTTTTTACTCTAATTTATGTAAATAAAAAGTATAAATATTATTTTTTTCCACTTATCTTTGTGCTTTACAATAAAGAGTAGTTTATTTGCATGCCTTACCTTTCTCCCATGCAATTATTCAAACATAAGCTATATCACCCAAATGTGCCCATTAAATGAATTCATCATCCCTTAATCCACACATCATCTTCCATTACACATAAATTATTAAAGAATGAAAATTATATAGTTAATGTAAAAACATTCAATATTATCAAGGCCCATTTATTGGCACTTGCCCTCTATGTAGATTATTTGTAAGCTTTATGTTTTTAAAAGATATTTTTTTGTCGATTCAATTAGAAGGCATTGTGACAAGTGTAAATAGTGAATTATCTTGAAATGGATCACATGAACAATTTTATATATAAGGAATCCATTTAAAATAAATATAAAGTAAAACTATCACCAAATATATTTAAGTAATAAATACTACCACAATACTTCAAGACACTCAGGATTCCTCATTCCCAAAAAGTTTCAAATTAAGTTTTTAATACTAATACAAGTCTCATTCAAACATATATGTTATCTTCTATGAAAATTGGGAAAAATGGGTTAAGGGTGGCATTATGACCCCAAAATCAACATTCATATCTATTCAATTATTTATCTTCTTCTTCAATTAAAATGGATTAGTTAATATGAATTACATAAAGAGGTCATTAGGTTATAAGGCCTTAAAATATAAGGACAATTTAAAAGGAAAATATAAATTTATTACATGAGTTTCTTATCCTTCCCAAAAACAATTTTATATTTATTCTCACCAATAAAAATACTAAATATTATGTATTATTATAATTAGTGTAAATATATGAGGATACACAAATGTACTTTATTTTATATAAAAACCACCTTTGTGAACATATTCCTAGGGAAAATACATGTTTCTAATTTTTCTCTTTGATATGTCTATGGATTCAATTTGGACATTTGAACCATGAAGTTAAAATATAAGAGAATGGGATGCTTTTGTAAACTTTAATTCCAAAATCTACATTGAATCTCACACACTAATTTCAAATACTTGTAATTTTTCTCTCAGATATGTTGATGGATTAAATTTTGGAATTTGAATTATAAAAATAAAATATAAATAAAATTGTGTGCTTTTGTAAACTTCACTTCCCCAATCTACATGAAATCTCACATTCCAATTTCAAAATTTAACCTTTTATTTTAAATTTTACACTCAATTATAAAGAAAGGGAACCTAATGAGATTATGTTCCCATTTTTTTAAATCCCCAAGTTTTCATTTATTTAAAATCATATGGGGATATAAAGGATACAAAGTGTCCATTTGTTTGAATAGTAATGGTAAACTTATATAATCCTTGTGTTATACTATATTCCCATTTTTTAATGCATATGAGAACCTATTTTCCATTTTTTTATCATTTTATTATAAATGGTATGTTAAATAATATATATTTCTTACACAAGTTAAGTTTTATTATATGAAATCATTTTTTATAGTCATCAAACCCACCAGACTCATTAATAATTGAATTTTCAAATTGTGATATTTTGTAAAGACCCAAGTTACCAAGCCTCATTTTTTGATTTTATCTTATTTTTAAAATAATTTATATTTATATTTATATTTCCCATTAAAGCTACAAATAATGAAATAAACATGTAAATTTAAGAGTTTATGTGAACTTACTCTATATGCATGTACACTAAAGTGAGCTGGATTAAAAATTTAAAAAAATTAACTATTGTAATCACATCTGTATTTAATGGAGGTTAAATTGTGGGTATATAATCAAGTGATTTTCATTAATAAACCTATATTTTGGATCTACTAAACCATTATTATCCATTATTTTATTTACTAATTATGTGTGACCATGTTCTAGTTCATTTACCCAATAAAGTGGCCACACCTCACCTAATCATGACATGTATTTAACCTTAAAATCTAAATTAAGGAATCTAGGGTTAAATAAGATAGAGATAGCTTAGGATATAAGGATTTTAAACTATATTTATATCAAGCCAATTAATTTTCAAAAATTAAATAAATATTACTCTAAATTGGTATACTGAATTATGCTAAAAAGGTACAACCATACTAGATTTTACATTGATATTAAAAATAAGATACTTATCTAGTTTTGATGTTAATACATATCTAGATCTAAAATATGAAGGTTCAAGATGGAAGTAGATTCACAATCTATAGTCAAAGTACAAATTAAACACTTAAGTGGCCTTAGACACTTGCATCAACATTAGATGGTTATATTAATGCTTCTATAGTCACATAAAATGAAAAAATAGGTAACTTGAGCATGGCTAGTGACACCCAACCCATAGGTCCCTATTGCTTGCTCTCATGACCCTCATAGGCTTATTTTCACTGATTTCCAATCATTCGTAGCCTTCTATATTTGACCCTAGCTAATTTAGGACCCTCTTTTCATGACCAATCCATCCCCCCAAGTCTTGTGTGCCCAAAACAATAGCACTCAACTAGGACAACAACACTAGTGTCACTATTGTCTACTTTTGGTGCTATTGTCCAAGCTCATTTCTAGCTCCAATGATAAATATATTTTGGTTCCCCATCCTTCTCTTTATCATCCTAATGTGAGTAAATTAAATCCATGACCAATAGATCCCTATAAAATCCCATTCAAAAATCATTTGGAAGGTGATTGGCAAATATGATCAAGCAATCAAGAATACAAGTGACACCACTCAAGAAATCTTCCCTATTCTCTACATACATCCATTTGGTATAATCCTAAGCACCTTTAAATCTTTGCACCAATCCCTAGTCATCTCAAGCACACCTATTTTAGTATTTCCTTGCATTCTCATATCACAATTTCACCAAGAACTTTCAAATGGAGAACTACATATGGATAGATCTCTCTTCAAAGTCTTGGTATGTATGTAGCATTCCCACACATAGGCTATGAAGCATGTCTAGTGCATCTTACACACACTAACCCCCCTTCTTACTCAAAAATTGGTTAAAGCACAATGAAAGATAGGTTTTAAAGAAAGAATCTACTCTATAATGAGATATATTAACTTCTAGCCTCTAAAATTTGGTACAAAAGCTCACACAAACCTGTCAAACAAAACCCAAGAATCTCAAACTCTCAAGACAATAACATTAGATAAAGACTATGGCAGTAGTGCCACTCCTATCCACTTTAAGTGCTCTTATCCAATCAAAAAATGAAATCTAGAATCATATTTACAATAGTGTGCTAGGCCTACATAGTGAATATCAAACCCTATCTCAGTTTAATCAAGATAGTTTAATCTAAGTCTTATTTTCTCCCTTTTATTACTATTTTCATAAAATCTCTAATTAAAAATAAATTTCAAAAATTAGTAGCTTATTTATTGCATATTATTTATTGATTTATCAATATAAACCCTTTAACTAAATTAGGAATAAAACCCCAATATTCCCAAAAATCTTAAATCATTTGGTGAACCCAACTTACTTTGAATTATGCATAAAAACCCTAGAAACCCTAGGGTAAATTCATAGCTAATTTTTCCCATAAATTTATAAATTTTTTCTTGAATATTTAAAGTAGAAATTTAACCAAAATTTTAAAATTTAGTAGTAAATTTTAAAATAATTTTATTTTAAACCCTAGTTACATCAACTAGCTCTCATTAATTTTCTAACAATTTTCAAATCATTTTATAATTTTTTTGTTGCATATTAAAATCAAAAAATAACTTCAAATTTAAAAAATTCATAGTAAATTTAAAATAAATATTTCCCTTAAAATCTTAGTTGAATCTACTAGGTCCCATTAAATCAAATACCTTCCCATAAAATTATGAATTTTTTACTTGCATACTTAACTTAGAAATTTAATTTTAATTTCAAAAAATCATAGTATTTTGCAAAAATATTATTATCAAAACCTTAGTTGCATGTACTAACTCCTTTTTGCTTCTTGATTTATCACCTTACATGTTTGGGAGATCTGTATCCTATTTTCACAATATCCAATTCACTATTTTTAGGACTTTGCATTTCCTATATTGAGTACTTTCCCTTTTTATCACTTTGCCTATTACAACTTATTGTAAAACATTCAACCACATTTCAATTTGTTTTTCTACTTTAACAATGGCCCAATATACTAGTTTTGATGAAACTGATAAAAGAGAACTTCAAAAAAAATTAATCAAACATTCTGATATACAAGATGACATGCTTAAAATTATACAAGAGGAACAATAAAAAGTGAAAAATGGTCAATCTTCGTAAACCACATAGCCACCAATTGAAACTGACACTATAGGGGTAACTATGTCTTAACAACCCCTAATAGCAGCCCAACTTTCTTTTGTGCCACTAGCTATATCTAGTACATTTTGTCTCTTGATATGACAACCCTTGTTTAAGAGATAAGATCTCTTCAATCCAAGGTACAACATCTTGAGAAAGGTGCCTCTAGACCTACATAGGCTTTAGATTCTTTTGCTTTATTGCATACATCATTGACATGTCACATTGCTTCTACACCCTTACCACAAGGTTTTGTTCAACTCAAGCTTACTCTTTATGATGGCAAGGGTGATCTAGAGACACATTTAAGAGCATTTCATGCATTATGTTTGGACTATGTACCAAATTACTAGCTACTTACCAAGATATTTTCATGAAGCCTAAAGGATTATACTTTACAATTGTTCTATAGTCTACCAAATCAATTGGTCAATGCATTCAATCCTTTAGCTAACATTTTTATAGCACACTTTAGTATAAAAATTGGTGACGAGGTTTCATATGCTCAAGTTGCACAATAGAAACAAAGGTCAAATGAACATCTCATAGATTATATTCTTTGATATAAGACCATCTTGGCTAAGATGACTTGCCCCATGGTAGATCAAAAGTTACAAGACCTCTTCAAACAAAGCCTTTTACCAGCTTTGCATGAATTAATTATTTCCAAAATATTCTCTTCCTTCACTGAATTTTGTCACACACTAAAATAAAGAAAATTCAAGTTAATTTCAATGGGTAAACACAAGTACACAAGTATCCCATAAATAACCAACAAGAGTAACAATAAATTTACATACAAAGTAAAGGTCAATGATAATAATAGTCAGAATCAACCTATAGTTAATGTGGTTTTAGAGCCCCTTCAATGAGTGGTTTTATCAAAAACCTCCTCGATGTACATTTACTAATCTACCACTTTATCTAACTAGAGTTTTACAGTATTTATTAGATTTTAACATCATATCTCTCCCTCTTATTCAATAAGTTGACCAATAAAGTTTCTTCCATGAGGATATGATCAACATGCATTTTGTGAGTTTCATAGGGCACTGGGCCATATAACAAATAGATTCATCAATTTGAGACAAAAGATATAGGATTTAATAGATGGAAATAATATTAATATTGGCACTTCAATTGAGCCTCAATTGATAAAGCAAACTTAGGATAAAGCATTGAAAATATTTTTAGATCCTTTTCCATAGCATTCCAAGTAGGAGATAGGGGACACATAAAGATTTCACCATGCATATCATGCACATCCACCACTAGATACATACAAGGCATCTCTAGTAAAGACTTTTTTATGAGAAAAATGATTGGTGTATACAATTTTAGAGTTCTAGCTAGACCTTCTTTCTCCTTCTTAGAGTAGGAGATCATCAAGGATGATTCAAATTACCATGCACTCTTAATTATATTTGACATTCATAATCATCCTATTTATATTGTTCTTATCGACAATGGATCTAGTGTAAACATGTGTACTATGACACTACTATAGCATTTGGGATATTCAAAGTAGGATATCACTTTGACAAACATAGTTATCAATGGATTCACTGGTAATATATAGAGTTCATTAGGTGATATTTTACTTCCTCTATAGGTTCATCTAACACATGTCACCACACCATTCACTATTGTTCCCAGTGTAGGAGTTTTTGATATGTTACTTGGTCAACCATGGATTTAGAAACTTTGAGTAGTACCTTTTATAGTTCATAGAAGCATGAAATTCATTCATGCTAGCTATATTATTATAGTTGGTGGAGTTTTATATGAGTTACCACTCCTAACTTTAGAGCCATATACTATTCCATAGTCACCAATTTTAATTTTGCCACCAATTTTAGTTTCTCTTCTAGTTATAGTTCTTGCTCTAGTTCAGATCTAGACACAATTAAGGCATCCACCACCAGTATAGAGGGCTCATAAACCTACACTTTTTCATGATTATAGATAGCTTCCAACTATAGTATTCACACCTAGAGTAGTCTCATTGAGATGTCATGCATTTACACATAGAGCACATGTTTAGAGAGCTTCTCCTACTTCTAGATGGGTCCCTAAGAGCCCTAAAGTTGCATCCACTTCTCAAATTTATAGGGGGACCCCATAGTTGGTTTTTACTTCATATATTTTAGATCATTTACAGAATATATATCTCTTAGATCCATATTCTTAGCATTTTCATCATGCTTCATGATCACGTATGATCCCTCTCCTTGATACAGGACACCCTGATAGGGAGTCTCACATGAGACTCATCAGTTAGTATCATTTCTCCTCAACATTTATTGTACATAGTTTCTTATGCTTGATTGTACATAGTTCAAATAATTCAAAAATACAAAAATAATACAACATTTCAAAAAAAAAGACCAAAAATATTCAAATATATCAAAAATAGTAAAAAAAATTTGATTGTATGTATCATCCATGTTTTACATTGCTACTACTATACTAGGACTTACATTCATTATTCCATGTTATTTTATGTCAATTTATCTACATTACCATGCTTCACTTGATCTTTTTTGAGTATGTGTAGTAAAATCCAACTACTTGATTGCTTCACTCTACCCATTGAGGGGGCATTCCTACTTCTACATTTGAGACACACATCAATATACATACCCATTAGGGGCATATTTTACATGACTACACCATCTAGTTTATGTCATTCCTAAACTCCACACTCTAATCTATCATGCTGATTTATATTATCTAATATCTTACATAGATTTATTTATCAACATATCATTAGTATCTAGCATACATATATTTATTATCATATACCTATTCATGTACTAAACATGTCTTACATACTTTCCCTCGTACTTTGATTAGTTAGATGTGATTTTACCTTTCTATTATTTACATGTTTTATATTCTTACTTAGAATAGCTTGATGTGATTGTATTGCTAGTTCTTGATTGTCTCTTATATATGCCTTAGGACATTTGCAAATCTCTTTTGCTTTTATTCATGTATGTGCCTTAGGACATTTGTCAATGTCCTTTGCTTGTACTCTTTAATGTGCCTATGGCCCTTATTCCAAATTTTCTTGCTCCACTTATATTTGTATGTGGCATCTGAACATACCATATATGATTGCCTTCTAGTCTGAGTGACATGTGCCCATGTCCCTTGTTTGCTTGGCCCCTTGGCTACCCTTATATGCTTCTTGATTTTTGCCTTGTGTGCTTGTTACTTGATTGATTTAGATTGTATGCAATGCCATGATTCATATCATGCATTATTTTTGTTTTCTTGGATGTCATGATGGAGATCATGCTCCATCCCTCCACCTAACAACTAACAACTAATAACTAGTCAGACTTTAAATTCTAGCACAATACATTGCACATGATATTACATTGTTATATATATTTAGGCATACCCTTATTGATCTAAAAATCTCTCAATTTAAACCATGCTATAACTTGAGATATTTTATTTATTATCATTACTATATCATGTATATTTTTTAGCTTAACACACTTTTAGGGCTTATTTTGAGGGTAATCATTATAGTATACCTATTCCTACCCTCAAAAGAGGGGGAAACAAATAGGGGTTTTTTTATAGAGATCAGAGCTTTTATCAACCAAAAAATCTAGTTTTAAAATAACTAGAACAACAACCAAACATCAAACCATTTAGAACAAACTAGGCTGACAATCAAGAATAAAAAATAGTCACCAGATTTGGCCCAAGACAATAGCACCAAGACTAGACTATAGCATAAGTGGCACTATTTTCCATTTATAATACTCCTTTCCAAACAATATAAAAACCAAATTTTGCAAAAATAGATAGAAAGGTAAGTTTAGTTACATTTTTGTCAACTATAGTTCAAGCCAGAATCAATAGCTTTAGTACAATTTTCTTAGAGAATCCAAATATAAGGGGCATCATACATGGCATGATTGCTTTCAATTATAATTTCAAATATGGTATTTGGTAAAACTTCTAGATTAGAATCCATGTTTTAGACACCAGTGATTGGGGGTAATGTGCATGACACATTTATTTTCTTTTTTTCTTGAGTTTAGCATTGTCCAAACATTCTTAGTAGTTGCATGCCTTACTCCATTTATAGGTGGTTGGCATCATTTTTGTTTTGGATTTTATATGAGACTAACTTATGAGTTCCAAAGTTCTTAAGTTCTTGAGTGTCTTCCACATAAACTAGATTCTTATTTTTGGAGTGGGTTTCATACAAGCCTAAACTCCATCTTTTAGAATGGCTAAGAGTGGCCTAGTTTCTAGCATATATTCAACTATCCATGAAAACATTGTCAAATCATAGTACATCCATGGGATTTAGTAGCCATCTCATATGAGACACATTCTATATTGATATCAGTTTACAACTTCACTCCATGGGGTAATGATGGAGCCAAAGGAATAGCTAGCCTTTGTATTCTTGAGCCACCTATTCAGAGGGATTGAACACATAGTCCAAACATTGATCAACACATGCATGACCACCTAGTTTCACTTAGTGGGTGATGATGTAGCCAAAGGACCAACCTTTGCATTTTTTAGCCACTTTTTGGGGAATTGAACACTTAGCTACATTCATGATATAACTTTTGGTACAACACCATCTAACACATCCAACATTACTCAACCTTAGCACATAATAGGTTTTGTATTGGTTCATGTACCTGATGAGGTGTATTCATTCCTTTGTCTTCATCTCTCTCTATTACCTAGCTTTGTATGTTCTTTTCTTATATTGTATATAATAATAACTGATCTACTCTTTATTTTCCTTTTATAGATTCATAATTGTACAATGTGCTCTCTATACACTATCCGACATTACTCAGCATCACACAAGCTTCATGAGATTCACCCTTATAGGTAAGTCTAGGTACAATTTATATTTTTCCTTTATCCTAATATTTCACTTTGTTACATCACTAGAATAAAGGGGGGCCAAATGTAGTCATATAAAATGCAAAAAATTGGTAGCTTGAGCATGACTAATGGCACCTAACCCATAGGTACATATTTATTACTATCATGACCTCATAGTCTTATTTTTAATTATTCCCAATCATCCATAGCCTTATATACTTGACCCTATCTAATTTAGGACCCTCTTTTCATGATCAATCCATCCCCCTAAGTCCCATCTACCCAAGATAATAGTGCCTAACTAGGATAAGAACATTGGTGCCACTGTTGTCCACTTTTAGTGCTATTGTCCCAGATCATTTCTATCCCCAACCTTTAATTTATTCCTATTCCCCATCCTTCTCCTTATCAACCTAATGTGAACAAATTCAATCCATGACCAATAGATCCCTATAAAATCTCATTCAAAGATCATTTGGAAGGGGGTTAGAGAATATTATCAAAAAAGCAAGAATACAAGTGACACCACTCAAGAAATCTTCCCTTTTATTTGCATACAGCCATCTAGTACAATCTTAAGCACCTCTAAATCTCTACACTAGTCCCTAGTCATCTCAAACACACCTATTTTAGCATTTCCTTTCATTCTCATACCATAATTTCACTAATAACTTTCAAAGGGAGAACTACATATGGGTTGATCCCTCTTTAGAGTATTTGTATGTAGGTAGTGTACCCACACATGAGGTGTGAAGCCTATCTGGTACATCTTACACACACTAACCCCCTTCTCTTGCTCAAAAATTGGTCAAAGCATAATGAAAGATAGGGTTTTAAGAAAGAAATTTACTCTAAATTGAGATCTATTGACTTTCAACCTCTAAAATTTGGTACACAGGCTCACATAGACTTACCAAAAAAAACCTAAAAAGCTTAGACTCTTAGGACAGTAACATTATACAATGAATTTAGTTCCATTTCCAATCTTATCTCCTTTTAATGCTCCTATCCAGTCAGAAAATGAAATCTAAATCTTATTTGTGTTAGTGTCCTAGGATTGCATAATGAATGTCAAACCCTATCTTAGTCAGATGAATAAGGTTTAAGCTAAGTATTATTTTCTCCCTTTTATTACTATTTTTATAAAATATATAATTAAAAATAAATTTCAAAAATTAGTAGCTTATTTATTTCATATTATTTACTAATTTATCAATTCAAACCCTTTAACTAAATTAAAAATAAAACCCCAATATTCCCAAAATTTTTAAATCAACTTCTTTTTAACCTAGACATAGGTATCTAGTACATAATACCTTTTGGATTAAAATGTGACCACCTAAAATGTTTTGGGTTATGTGTCACTTTCACTATGATGTGCTTAGATATAGCTCATGTACTATCACTCCTTGTCAAATATAAAAACCCCAGTGGGCTCACAGTGTCAAGCTAACCCCAAATATCTCACTGTCAATGGGTGTTGCCTATATAGCCACTAATTTTAATAAGGCCTTAAAATCATTTAGTTATATCCTATGCATGGGATTATGTGTGTATAAGTATGAAATATGTGATAAAAATTATATCAGTGACATAGCTTGTAACTTGGAAAAATATGGCTCTTGGGTTACTCCTTTAGTACTTAAGACATGTATATGTTATTTCCCTATGAGTAGTATGGAAATCAGAGAATATAGGGAAGTTTTTATCACTTCAATGATTGATTGAATTCTTTTGGTAAGTTTCCTTATAATTTTTTTGGTTTGTGTTAGGTGATGAATGAATGGGGATAGGTCATGCATACATACCAGTCCTTTTGGAGAATATCTCACATTAAAGAACTTAGGCTGACCATAGGGATACATTTCATTTTAAAATTAGATGAATTTTAGGGTATGAGACACTTATGCTAGGATAGGACACTTATGTTGACATAAGCATCTGACTAAAACACAAATCTCTAGGAAACTAAAAAATAGGCACATGTCCAAAACTTGTAGATATAGAAGAAAAGTAGGTTTATAGAATTTTGAGTATGATAGAAGCTCTTAGTCATTAAAATAACATTTTTCAACCTAAAAGATAAAATAATTTACACAAAGAGATAATAGATGCAAGCCTTTTAGTAGTGATACAAGTTTAGAACTGAGATGAAAAACCAAGGTCTACATTTTCTAAGTGTATATGACCAAGGTCAAATATAATTCAAAAATAGTGTTAACATCATGAGTGAATAATTTCTTATGAGCTTGTTGAAGGACCTTGGAGTAATAAACCTTTGTTCTCATTAGAATCTATCCCTTAAATTGCTACTTAATGCTAGAGAGTCTTATCATCATTTTTTACTATTGTAGATGCGAGTCCCTTAGACATTCCAAGTATTTAGAAATAAATTGATATTATAATTGATTAAGTTTTTTAACTCTAGATATAATAGGATAATTTACTAATAAGTCTAATTTAAAGTTAGGTTAAATTTAATTGTAGTCTAAAAAATTATACATGTGGACTTATAGGTATTTTGAAGTTTAAATTACAACATAGGCCCATAGGACTTATTACCTAAGTTAAGGCCTCCTCACAGTAAAATTTATTACTATTAAACTCATGTTACTATTTTAGCTTCCTAATTTCATTTAATAATTTATCTTGTCACTCAAACTAAAATATTATATCATATGATTTAATTTTAGATTATTACATCATTAATTATCCATTAATGAAACTCAACATATAAAAAATAATAAATAAATTTTGGATAAAATATTCCAAAATCCAATACACATAACTGTGAGAAAATGTGATCTCATGTTTTAATGTATGTTAGATCACAATCCATTTACATCAGTATGTCTAATTTAGAAAGTATGAAATTACAACACTTCATAGAGTCATAGTACATATTTCATCATTCAACAAGTATAATAGTAAATTATAGTATTTTATCGATAATGCACCATCCTACAACATGAGATACAACTATTAAAAAGTTAATAGTAAACATTTGAGTTCTTTCAAACTCTTGGTCTTGTAGACTGAGGTGTAGGGACAACCCCCCAAAAAATCAACCTTTTCCCACATCTAATGGATTCCATACATATTCATAAGTAGGATCATGGACCAATGTAGTAATGTGACACAAAAATATATAATAAAATAATAATTTAACTCCTTTACTTCATGTTTCATTAGCTAGTCAACTTGTTAAGAGCCTACCAATGAATGTTATGACCATTACTTATCATACACTCACCATGTCATGCCCATTTAATTTTCCAAAAATATAGGCATGACACACTATTAAAACCAATAAACCAACAAGGACATGGATCGATACTAAGACATATTTCAAACATAGAACATGAGTCTACAACTTTCCATAAAGAATTCAACAGATGCACACCATAATTGTTTTGGCATCACACTCAAATAGCTTCCCACAAACTAATGTCTTATAAATATTATGTAAAATATAATGAGACAATTGTCAAAGTTTACCTAGGCCACTAATTACATAATTAGGCTCAATGTGTTCACTTTTGTAAGCTATATGGCGATGTCTACTTCCCTTAAGGCTCCCAGGGCTACTCTTTCCACCTGTCACCTCTCAAGTGACTATGTGATGGGATCCACATGGTGATAATATTATACTCACTACCCTGCCACTCCATAGGGATATCACAACATCCTTGGGGCTATAAAGCAATGAGATTATGCCATGTAGTAACATCCTAGTAGCACATTAGCTTGAAAGATATGCATATGAGATGAATGCCATATTAATAATGGAGCAACAAGATTTAGCCACAAGGCCACATCCAACTCTCTCATTTTCAAGTAACCTTAGTTCTCTATAAGACTTCTTAAGGATAGTGGGTCATTGGTATGATGCCATGTGGCATCCTCATGCTCCTTCACTTGTTTGGATGATTTTTAAATTACATAAACATATCCAAGATAGTGAGACACTAAGAAGATGCCATGTGGCAACATTCATCTCACCCACTTGTTTGGAGCCAAAACTCCAAGTATAGTCATCTTTGGGACTATGGATTTCTAAGATGGTGCCATGTGGTAACAAGTCACTCCTCTACTATCCTACACCATCCATACATTAGACCAAGATGACATAACTCTTGGGTTAATGGGATGACAACACATGGATTCTTCTAAACCACTCCAAAATTCACAAAATTTAGCTAAGGAAGAACCAAAACAAAGGGGGTTGAAGAAATTAAATTTCTAAAGAAAAAACTCAAGAAATGGATGAACTAAAAGTGCCTAAGAAATAAACAAGACTATGAAATCGTTCTTTAAGTGAAGCTTAAACAAAATAGGACTCTGGCAAATAGGGGCACAAAAAACTCTTGTCAAAATGGCTAAGGAAACCATTATGCATTCAAACTATAATCATATAAAATGAAAATTTTGATGACTTAGGCATGGCTAATATCACCCAACCTATAGGTCCTCTTTCTTGTTCACTTAACCCTTCTTAGCTAGACTGTCATTGATTCCCAGTCACCTATAGCTTCCCAAAATTAGCTTTTTAAGACCTAGATATCCCTCTCAGACTTAGATTCATCCCTCCAAGTCTCATCCTCTTAGGACAATATCACCCAACTTGGATAAGAGCATCAAAATTCAAGGGTGTCATATTTCCAATGTTGTTTTCCAAGTTCACTTTAGCCTCAAATGGTTAGATTTTCTCTATTCCTTATCTTTTCCCTTATCAACCAATACAAGCTCATCTAACCCATGATCATTAGTTCACCTATAAAAGGCCATTCAATGTCCATTTATAAGGGTTGGCACTCATTCATAGGAAAGAATCAAGAATACAAGCAAGTACACTCAAGCACTCTTCCCTATTCTCTACATTAAGCCTTCCAAAACCAATTCAAGCATATTCAATCACTCATATCAATCCACAGTCATCTAAAGTACATTATAGTTTTGCACTATAGTTACATGCATCACACAATTGCATCAAACACTTCAAATGAGAGAACTACATTAGCTTGATCCCTCTTCAAAGTATTTGTATGCATGCAACATGCCCACACACGGGGTGTGAAGTGCATCCAACGTATCTTTTACACACTAACCCCTTCTCTCTTTCCCAAATTTACTACTCAAGTTTAAATACCAAGAGATCCTAAGCATTTTTAATATTTAATTAGATACATAGTGAGCTTCTTAGAGACTCAAGCTTCAATATTTCACTACCAGGGTATCACAGGCCTGTTGAATAGAACCTAAAAAATTGAGATCACTAAGACAACAACACTAGAAGTGGACAACAATGTCAAAAGTGGAAAAAAATGCCAAAATTTTGACTACAATGCCAATTATTAGGGTGTCATAATGTATCAATGTACAAATTTTTCTTGTATTTATTACAAATAATAAGGAAACCATAATGGGCCCTATCATGCACATGGATGATGAAGTCTATCATATGTTTGTATAAAGCTTCATCCTTTAAATTTCATGCTTATGTTTCATTATATGGGATGATCTTAAAAAATTTATTTCCAAAAATGCTCAAAATGCTCAAAATTCTTTTTGCGTATTCTCTTTTATTCATATGAATAATTACTACCTCCATTTTGCTAAATGCATTCAAAATGTTATGTTACATGTTAAAATCTTATATGATTTTATGCAAAAATTCATGGTCTCTACCCTTTACTTTATATTTCTCATATGGAAATTTTTCAAGTTTATCATGATAAATGCATTTGAAATATTATGTTACATATCAAAAGTTTATATTCCTTTATGCAAAAATTCATGATCTCTATCCTTTACTTTCTATCACTCATATGGAAAAAAAATTAGGTTTATCTTGCTAAACACATTAGAACTATCATAACACATGCCAAAAATCTCTATGCATTAATGCATAATTCCATGATCTCTATCCCTTGTTTACTATATATCATGTGGAATGATCTTTATAATAATATTACTATACATGGTTTTTACTTAGATGTATCTAACTCTTTGGCTACTTTTAAGTATCTCCCCATTACTACTAGACATAAGCAAACACTAGTAGTTGTATCTATCCTTCCTCCCTTTGAACTTGTTACATCTATCTCTTATCCCACATTTACTACCATCTCTATGCCTATACTATATCATGTGGTACATGCCATCACCCAAGTTTACAAAGATAGGTAGGTTATTTACACCCATGGTTATAGCTTTGTCACTCAAGTTAGCACTCCTAATATAGTTTCAACTCCTCCACATGTTACAATTCTTCCTTCAATATATATTTATCCATAGTCAATACATTCATGACTAGCACAAAGAGTTCATACACTTTCAAAGGCCTCTTTTAGAGCAACCATAGTTTCAAGACTCTAGGTAGTTTCAATCTATAGTGTTCATACCCAGGGTAGTATTAATGAGGTCTCATGCCTCTACACACAACTCACATGTTTAGAGAGCTTCTCCTACCACTAGATGGGTCCCTTAGAGCCTCATAGTTGTATCCACTTCTTAGAGTTATAGGGGGACCCCACAGTTAGTTTCCACTATATGCATTTCAAAGCACTTACTGCATACATAACTTTTAGATCCATAGTCTTAGCATTTACATCATGCTTCACAATCACACATGATATTCTTCTTGACAAAGGATAATATGATAGGGAGTCTCCCATGGGAATCATTGGTTAGTATCATTTCTTCAAAGTATTATTTGTACATAACTTCCTTTTTCTTGATTGTACATAGTTTCTTAACATTTCTTGTACATAGTCTTCATGTGATTGATTACACATAGTTCAATAAATTCCAAATTAAAAAAACAATATAACATTTTAAAAAAATCCAAAAACATTCAAATATGTCAAAAACAAAAAAAAATTGATTTTATGCATCATCCATGCTTTACATTGCTAATATTATGCTAGGACTTACATTTATTATTCCATGATATTATATATCAATTTATTTACATTATCATGCTTCACTTCATCTTATTTGAGTGTGTGTAGTGAAATCTAGTTACTTTATTGTTTCACTCTATCCATTGAGGGGGAATTACTACTTCTAAATTTGAGAAACACTTCGATATACATACCCACCAGGGGCATCTTCCACATGACTACACCACCCAGGTTATGTCATTCCTACACTACACACTCTAAATTATCATGTTGATGTACATTACTTACTAGATTACATAGATTACTATATCAACATTTCACTATTATCTATCACTTGTGTATCTCTTATCAAATACCTAGTATTGTACTAAACATGTCTTGCATACTTTCACTCTTGCTTTGGTTAGTTAGATGTGATCTTATCCTTCTAGTTATTACATGCTTTCTCTTATTTCTTAGCATACCTTGTTGGATTGCATTTCTAGTTCTTGCTTGTCTCCTATATGTGCCTTTGGAAATTTGTCAATGTCCCTTACTTGTAATCTTATATGTGCATATGGCTCTCATGCTAATCTTGCTTGTTCTATGGTATGTGTATGCAGCATTTGAACATGACTTGTATGTTTGCTTTCTAGTATGAGTGACATGTGCCCATGTCCCTTGTTTTATTGGCCCCTTGGACACCTTTGTATTTTTTTTTCTTAATTAATTTTACTTGTTTACAATGTCATGATCCATATCATGTATTTCCCTTGTATTCTTGGATGCCATGATGGACATCATGCTCCATCCTTCCTTGACAACTAACAACTAACAACTAACATCTAACATTTTTAGTTCTAGTTCAGTGCATTGCACATGTTTTTACATTATTATATCTATCTAGGCATATCCCTATTGATCAAAAAATATCTCAATACAAGCATTGTTATATCTAGAGATATCTTGTCAAATATCATTACTATATCATGTATCTATGCAGTATAACACACTTGTAGGACTTTTTTCTCTTGAGGGTAGTCATTATAAGTTTAATCATTCCTACCCTCAGAAGAGGGGGGAAAATAGGGGTTTTTTCATAGATATAAAAGCTTATATAAGTCAAAACAATAGCATTCAAATCACCTAGTTCATAATCTAGAGGTCAAACTAGTCAAGATAGAATAAAAAAATAGTGACAATTCTAGATCAACAACTAGTTTCAACATAGGACAACAACATCATAAATGGATAGCAACACAAAACACAAGGGTTTACTAATTTTTTCACTCTTGTCCAAGAATAAAAACACCCAAGTTTTCCAATAACATGAAAAAAATTTAGTTCATCTATAGTTTTTGCACATCCAGATTAGTCAAAATCAGTAGTTTTAGTATAGTTTTCTCAAGGAATATAGATATAGGGGAATCATACATGGTATGATGGCTCTCACTTCTATTTTTAGATTAGGTGGTTGACATAACTTCCAAATCAAAATCCATGTTCTAAAAACTAGTGATTAGGGGCAATGTGCATTGCACATTGGTCTTCTTTTGTTTCCAAATTTAGTTTATTACCTAGGCATTCTCAATAGTTGTACACCTTACTCCATTTTTAGGTGGTTGGCATCATTTTAAAGTTTAAATTTCATACAATTTTAACTTCCCAAGTACCTGAGTTCCTAATTTGGCTTTCACATAAACCTAGTGTATCAATTTTGGAGTGGAATTCATACAGGCCTAATCTCCATCTTTCAAAATGGCCAAGAGTGGCCTAGTTTCTAACATACATTTAGATATCCATGCCACATTATCATATTTTTATAACATCCATGGGCTTCATGAGCCATCTCTGATGACATCTATTATATACTAGTATCACTTCATAAATTCACTTCATGGGGCAGCAATGGAGCCAAAGGGCCAACCTTTGTATTCTTGAGTCGTTTATTAAAAATAATTAGAAACATAGTCCAAAAATCAATTATCACATCCATGATCATATAGCTTCACTTAGTAGGAAATGGTGGAGCCAAAGGGCCAACCTTTGTATTCTTGAGCTACCTATTTAAAATGATTAGACACATAGTTCAGACATTGATTATCAAAAGCATGATCATCTATCTTCACTCAGTAGGTAGTTATGGATCCAAAGGGCCTACCTTTTCATTATTGAGCCACTTACAAGGAATTGAGAACTTAGATCCATTCATAATATTAATTTTGGTATAGAACACACCTAACATAATCCATCATCACAATAGGTTTTTTATTGGTTCATGTACTTGATGAGGTGTATTCATTCCTTTCTCTTCCTCTCTCTCTCTTACCCAAATTTTGTACATTACTATTTTAGATATATAATATCTAGTAAGGAATAATATATTTATGTTTTTCATTGTAGATTCACACTTTACACTGTGCTCTCTCTATGCATATCCAACATCACACAACTTCATGAGCTTTACCTTTTTAGGTAAGTTCAAGTACACTTTCTATTTTTTTCCTTCATCTTAGTATTTCACTTTTTTGCATCACTAGAATAAAGCAAGGGAAATTTAGTCATATAAAATGCAAAATTTGGTTACTTGAGTATGGCTAAATACACCTAATCCATAGGTCCTTGTACTTGCTTGCACAACCCTTTAAAGATTTTCTTTCACTGATTCCTAATCATATAAAACCTTTTAGACTTAACCCTTATAGACTCAGGAAAATATTTTAGGACTAGACCCATCCCTTCAAGTCTCATTCCCTTTGGATAATAGTACCCAACTTGGATAAGAGAACTAAAACCTAGGGTGTCTTATTTTTGGTGTTGTTATCCAAGTGCATTTTGGATTCTAATAGTCACATTATTCTAAATCCTTATCCTCATTCATGTCAGCCTAATGTGAATTCATTTAACTAATGATCATTAATTTCCATACAAAAGGTCATTTAAAGTCCATTTAGAAGGGTTGGCACTCATTTATAAGAAAGAATCAAGATTACAAGTAAATTCAAGCACTTTTCCTTATTCTTCATACAACCTTCTAATATTATTCAAATCTTATTCAAACCCTTACACCAACCCTTATCCATCTGAAATACACCCATTTTTGCAACTATTTGCATTTTCATACATAATTACACCAATCACTTCAATAGGAGAACTAAATCAACTTGATCTCTCCTTAGAGTATTTGTATGTAGGTAGCATGCCCACACATGGGTGTGAAGTGCATGTAGCATATCCTTTACACATTAACCCCTTATCTCTCATTCCCAAGTTTCCATCAAGTTCAAGTAGAAGAAGTTCCTAGGGATTTGAAGATTAAAATAGATGCATAGTGATCTTCATAAACTTTTGGGCTTTGATATTTCACTGACAGGGTAACATAGACCTACTGAGAAGAACCAAAAAATTTTAGATCACCTGGACAATAGCACCAAAAAAGGACTATAGCACCAAACAATAGGGTGTCCCACTTTTGGTGTTTCTATCCAATCTATAAATGAACTCTAGGATCCTATTTTTGATAGTCTCCTAAGCCTACATAGAAATTTCTAAACCCTACAACATCCATCTCAGTCAGTTTCCAACTATGTTTGATTTTCTCTCTATTATTACTATTTTTAGAAAAGGCAAAAATACAATCTATTTACAAAAATTAGTGGCTTAATTATTGCACATTATTTACTACTTTACCCTACTCAAACCCATTTATTTAATTAGGAATAAAACTCCATTATTCTAAAAGAAATAAAACACAAGTGTAAAAAGAATAAATATTGCTACCAAAGGATAATTCAAAGCAACTAAAGTTATAAAGACAAAAATTAAATAAATGAAAAATTCAAAAGGTAAATTAAGAGAAATCCATGTTAAAAAAATATGAAGATGGAAAATCTAAATTAAAAAAGGGCACATAATTAAAAGTAAAAATTATAAAATTAATGTATTGCAAATGAAAAGTTGGAAAATCTAAATTAAAAAAGGGCACATAATTAAAAGTAAAAATTATAAAATTAATGTATTTCAAATGAAAAGTTACAAAAATAAGAAGAACAAAAGTTACAAATTAAAACTCAAGATGAGAAAACAAGAATTATAAAAAGAGGTTTTTTAACAAGAGAGTTTTCAAAGCAGTCCATGCCTACAAAATCAAATGATATAAATAAGGTTGCTAAGGATCCAAAACTCATATTTATTTCATGCATAGAGGAATAAAAAGTTAAAGTTCAATACTACAAAGTCTATGTTCTCATACTCAAATAAAAAAGTCAATGTATAAATTACATATTTTCCTAATGTTCAATCAAAGATACATGACTCTTCTCTAGCCCATTTTTTTGAAAAGTTAAAAATATTTATTGAAAATAATTAAAGTATAAATAAAGAGTTACCACTTGTGGTAGGACTAAGAAGTAGATAAACAAGAGATAACAAAAATACTAACTATATTGAATTCTAGAACTCCTCAAGAATTAGTGGATTCTAGCCTTAGTTTTCCCCTTACATAAATTTATACTAGTTATATGATATACAATTTGATTCACCTCTAACCATTCTGAATTTTCATATCTTTATCAAAATCTAATGTGTATCTAGACAGCCTTTCACTACCCTATTTAGCCAAAAAATCAACCACAACATTCTTTTATCTAGCCTTATAGACCATGGTGACATCTTCAAACTGATGCCATATGGATTTGATTTGAGTGACAATATTGCTTATTCACCAAGCCTATGATCAAAAATTAGTAATGAGATCCAAAAATACCACCATAATTTTAAATATGACTCCACTAGAATCTTATGTTACCCCTACTCAAAAGCATTGAAATAACTTTACCTAATAACTAAGCCTTTTACTTCAATATTAGTAGCCCTTCATATACCCTCTAACTCCAAATGTAGGATCCTCCCTACATAATATCCTCTAATGAAATTGATCCTTGCATCCCCTAGATTATATTTAGTATCCCCATATATATTTAAATTTTCCCATCTTTGGGGAACGGGTTTCTATGTTTTAAAATTTTGAGCTTGGGGAGTCCTCTCTTTCTATTATAATTTCTTATTCATATGATAATTTTCGATATTTTATGATACTTTTCTTAAATTTTGTTCCATACCAACTCTGATGAGTAGAATTCCTCCTAAAAAATTTAATCATTTATTTCCAACCAAATGTACCACCAATTGAAACTCAAACCTAAATACCAACCCATGTGAATAGAGGTATGCTTGAATTTTTTGTATTTTAAGGCTTTCAATATGTTTGAAAGCTTCAATTGAAAAAATATTTTAACCTTAAATATATTTAGCCATTTATTTAACAGTTCATTAGAAAATTCACATTGAAACAATAAGTGATCAAGTGTTTCCTCATGAGAATTACACATAGTAAATTTAGATAAACCATAAAAACCTCTATTCATAAGCCTATCATAGGTTAGGCAACTTTTTTGCATAACTTTCCAAGCAAAAACAATTGTATTAGACCATCCTTTAGCATCCCATACTTTATCCCATGGGACATTTTGTTTGATTATTATAGTAAAGATCAATGATTTATACCCTTATTGTATTGTATACACACCTAGACCTCTAAGGCCCCAAGTTATACTATCTTCTTCAAATTTTCCTGAAAGAAATATCTATTTGAGAATTTAAATAATAAGAATATTTTGTTGATGAGGGATAATTATTGGACAATATTTCAATCCCTTTCAATAAAATAAAGTGAAATTTCTAATAGTCTTAGAATACATGTTTGAATACACCTTTATCCAACCTATATATTCAAGGCTTTATTGCAAAGGTAAAAAATCTATAGAATCTAAGATTAATGGAGAATGTTGATCCCAAGAAGTTATCCAAAAAAATTGCTTTGTCTCCAGTCCCTATTTTCTAAAATAGTCTAGATTTTACCAATTGTTTACCAACTTTAAAAGTCTTCCAAATAATTGAGCTAGGGACCTTCACCAAAATATGATCCACTTCTTGATGAGGAAAATCCTATATCCTATATACTTATGAGTAATGGCTCTACTAAATAGAGTCTCATTATTAGAAATCAATCTTTAATTGAGCTTCCCAAGTAGAGATCGATTATTAAAAATAGTTTTATGAAAGCCAAGACCCCCTTGCATTTTCAACTAAATTTTTTTATCCCAACTAACAAGTGGCTAGTTATTACCCATCCTTAGACCATCCCAAAAAAAGGTTATCATAATTGATTCTAGTTGTTTAAGGATTATCTTAGGGGTATATAATAAAAAGAATATATAAATAGGTAGATATTAAATTAATAATTGGATAATATCCATTCTTCCCCCAAAATTAAGCTAGTGATGAGTCTAATGATTAACTTTAGTAAATATTTGATCTATTGAAACTTTCCAATTAGTCACTCTTTGTTGTTTAAGGTGAAGGGAAATGACCAAGTAATGTATTAGAAGATTAATTTGAATGAATCCCAAATTGGTTAGAATATTCTCTTGAGTATTTTTATCAATGTTGGATAAAACCAATGTGGATTTGGATTCATTGATATACTACTCAATAGCCTCCATGTAGGTTCTTAAAGTTTTTTTTATCATTCTCACCTTGAAAATAGTAGTTTATTGTGTCATCTATAAATTGAAGATGGGTTAACCTCTTTGTACTCGATTAGATGACAATTAAAATACCCTATTATATTCACCTTTGGAAAAAAATTCCTAAACCTTCAACTAAAATAATAAAAAGAAATAGAGAAATAGGATCTCCTTGACAAATACCCCTAGAATCCATGAAAGGAGTTAAAGGAGAAACATTAATAATAATAGAGGAAATTTTATAAATATAACTCATAACCCAATGTCTCCACTCCTGAGAGAATCTAAATTGTATAATAATTTGATCCAAAAATTTCTAGGAACTTGATTATAAGCCTTAGACATGTCTGATTTAATAAACATTCCTTTTTTTGAATGACATATTGAGTGTATAGCTTCTTGGCCAAGTATAATTCCATCAATAATTTGACATCCCTATATAAATCCTCATTTTTTAAGGTAAATTATGTTGTTCATAACCTTATTTAGCCTTTTATCCATTAGATTAGCTATGATCTTATATATCACATTAAAAAGAGTAATCTAGCAATAATATCCAAGATTGGAGACTTGTCCCTTCTTAGGAATCATGCCAAAATAGTGTGATTTAAATATAAAAACATAGTTATATTTGAGTCATATTATTCCACCACATTATTTAAATCCTCTCTTATGACCTCCCAAAAATCCTTATGAAATTCAATTGGAAAACTATCAAGTCCTGGAGATTTTTTAGCTTTCATACTAAACATTATTGTTCTTACTTCCTCTTTATCCACTTGAGAGAAAAGGGTCTAGTTTTGTTAATCTAAAATAATTTAGAAAACACTCTCTATAAAATATTTTTATGCTCTCAAATTAGGTGAAATCTAATTAGTAAATAGAGTTTGTAAGAAATGATTTATATCTATTGCATCCCAAGGATAGTATCATTCACCTTCTCAATTAAATATTATAGCCCAATAAAAGTGTTAATTTTACTTCTTATTGAGGCCAATATATGAAATAAATTCATATTTTGATCTCCTACCACTAGCCACTCTATTCTTACTCTTTGTTTCTAGTAAATTTCTTCTTGATGATATATAGCCTTTAATATTGTTCATATAGGTTCTTTAACATCATTTAGCTCTTATGTAACTACTTTAGTTCTAAAACTTTTTACTATCTCTTACATTTTTGGTAATATAAGTTCCCATTTGGTTTGAAAATTAGAGTTGTTATTTATTTTCCATAACTTGATCTGAATTTTGTTATGATGTAATTGTTTTAAAACAACATACATTTCCCTTCTATGAGAAGGATGTCCTTCCTCCAACCGTAATGATATATTTTTTTTATATCTTCTTATTCAAGCCAATAGTTCTAAAATTGAAAAAATATTGGATGAAAATTGTTGCCTTCCTTTCTTTCTAGAAGGATTAGATAGTGATCATACTCTATATGGTTAATAATCTCTATTCTGAGAGACTAACTCAAATATGATTTTTTAAAATTCAAAAATTTGTCCAACTTGACTTTCTTGTTTACCATCCCTACTTATTTATTTATCCAAGTATAATAAAACCCTATTTTTTGGACATAGATTAGTTTGATATGGTTAATTTTAGACAACATTAATCTATCCCATTAGTTTAGAGATGGATTACCTCCTTTTTTATCTCTAATCAAAAATTTAGCATTAAAATCACCTACCACTATCCAATGGGCATTTTATTTTATAGCATAGCCATTTTGAAACACAAACCATTTATGATGTTATACATCAAAACTTATGGCTCCATAAAAATTGGAAACTAGAAATAGGTCTTAGTTAATCCTACTTTTGAAGAGAGAATTAAGGATTCCCTAGATAGTAGAGTGTTCTAGGCCCATCCACTTCATAGTATTCCATATGGTCACCACTCCTCTTGATTCCCCTTGGGATGTAATTTCCAAGTGATCAAAGTGTCTCCAAATATATTTAGTAATAATAACTACTTTTTGAATGGTGGTCATAGTCTCCTAAAAAAGAATATAATCAGAAGAGTTATTTTGTATTATATTTTGAACTAAAATCTTGTGAGGACTGATGTTTAGACCCCTTATATTTCAATATTGGATAATCATTGGGAAATTAGGTTCTAATGTGTGTCTAAATACTTATTCTTTTTTTGAGTAAGATATTGATCTCCTTCTATAATTAACTTCTCTTGATTTACTTTTCTTCCTAAACTCTTGGCTTGATATTTTTCCAATTTTTTCTTTGCTTGATGGATCCCAGGTTCTAAGTTTTTTCTATTTGTCTTTATCTTTTATTGAAATAGCATTTTATACAAATACCATGACGAGGTTTAATCCCTAAATTTACAAACTCTACTAGTTTAACACCTATATATATTTTCTCATTGTTACATTTCATAGTTTAGTAGCCCTTATAATCAAAATATTATACCATTATGGTTCAAATGTTAAAGTAGTTTGTTCATGTTTATCTAAGAAATAATTAAGAATATCTTGCCTATTAGAATTTTTTTTCACTTCTGATTGGGTTTTGTAATATTAATCTTTTTATTTCTTTTTTCTATTACAAAATTCATAAATCTGCTTAGAGGATTTTATAATTAAGTCTATTAGTTGATTTTATCCATTTTTCTTAGTTGAATTATGATTTTTGACATTATATTTTGGAAGAATTTGTATCTTCATATTATCCTTTGGGTAGAATCGATCGAAATGATCAAGTTTATGGTAGACTCTACATCAAAATGGTATGGTATCATAATTCACTTATTGAATCCATGATAATTTCCATAAATTAATTTATATATCAAATATGATAGGTTGATATAAATCCATATCCACATAGATCCTTTCTAAAACTACTGAGTTACCTTTCAGTGTTTCCTTTACCACTCTTAGATACCAGCCCATTACTAGATTCTCAAATACTAGTTCACACTAGTACTCCATTGGCAGTACATAGATCCAAACTCAAATAGATAAAGTAGAGGGTTCCATATTTGGGGAAAATCCTATCTTCCATGGTTGAAAAAAAAAGACTTTTTACACCATAAGTTCTCCTCCTAGACTCAAAGGCTATATCTCTACCTATAGTAAAAAAAACTCATAAAGTAATAATCATTATTGATTAGAGAAATAAAAATGTCTCCCATTAGCTACCAATTTTTATGATCCAAGAAAACATATAACTTAAGGAGGTTTTTAAGCCAATGAACTTGTAGATAATCTCATGCTTACTTGTGCTATTAAAGCTTGATACATCACCAATTTAGGTTTCATTTTTTCATGGGTTAGGTAACCATTAACTCTTACTTGATATGGTTGATTTTATGGTTTCTTAGCTATTTTTGAGAGCATTGACTTAATAATTGGTTCACCAATCCTAAAATCTAAAGTGACCTATTTCCCCTAAACCACTTCATCAAATTATTTCCAAAAGGGTTGATTTTGTGATTGGGATTCTGTAGGGCACATTTGAACACCCATTGGGTAATCCACACACTATAAATAATTATAATGTTTTTTTATTAATAACCATTAATTTTTCCTTGATCAAAGTATATCATAATACACCTTCACACCCAAATCCCTCTTTCCAAATTCTTCTCCTTCTCTAGCCCATAATGAGATGTAACATTTTGACAATGATGAACATACTTAGGAAAAACAAACTTTCAATAAGGAAACTCCAATCTATTATGCAATTGGTTTTACATACATAAATGCTAAAAAGGGTATATCACAAGTTTAATAACAACCTAAGGAGATAAATTTATCCTATTATAATTATTACATTGATGATTATGATCCTAATAATATAGAAGATTGGTATGATCCTGGCAATATTGATTGTGCAACATATGAATATGACACACATGATTTAGGGCCTTCACAAAGGAATCATATTGATGAGATCATTGGATTCTATAATAATTCATTCCTTATGTGTTAAACCTTTTATATTAATTAAAATATCTTAAAAAATAAAAAATACAATATTCAAGAAAATACAAAAAAATCAAATAAAGAAAAAAACAAAAATATTTAACATTTGTTTTAACCTTTTAGGACTTAGATGAATATAAATATTATGTTGTTAAAGGATTAAGTATATTAAATTAGGGTATAAATATGAAATAAATACAACCACTAATTTTTTATAGAATTGACTAATTTTGACCTTTCTAAAAGTAAAAATAAATAATGTAAATGAGAACTTAGTTGGAAAATGATTGAGATAGATGATGTAGAGGTTGAAAACTGAGGCAATGTCTAGTATGAGTGTCATAAATATGATATAGGTGTCAAAACCCTTTTTGGATAGTAACACCCTAATTGGATAGTAGTGTCATGTGGTGTTAGTGTCCTTATTTTCATGATAATGTCCTCTATGTAGGACTATTCCAAATTTCTAGGTGCACCTATGTGTATTTGTTAGTGGGGTAAGTTGGACATCCTTAACACCTTATTGTGATGAGAGTTACCTACATAACAATAATTTGAATAGGGATAGATCCCAATGTAGTTCTCCCCACCTAAGTTTTGGTGTAAGTGTAAGTGAAACTAATATGATTTTAGACCTGAGTGCTTTGAATGTGCTTGAGAGTAGAAATCTAAGTAATATAAGTTTAGGTATGTTGTAGATGGTAGTCTATAGAATAGGGTAGAATAGGGATTGATATCCTTAATTGTGCATAATTTGTTCTAAGTTTGTAAGTGTATTTTGCATCTAATTTCCATCTAATGGTTAGAGGGCTAAAATTCATGTATATTATTTTAACCTTTTAGGGTTTTAATTATGTAAATCATATGTTTTTAAAGGTTTGAGTATGTTGCTAATCTGGAATGAAAACTATAAATTTTTGATTTAATTT